>CDFA01024833.1:0-44563 GCA_000826305.1 Acanthamoeba healyi | reverse complement strand
TTGCGGGCGGGGCAGCGCACACGTGTGTGTGTGTGTAGGGCTAGCCGTCGTGGGCAGCAGAGGGCCGGCGGGCAGGAGGCGACGACGCCTTACTTAGGGACGACAAGAGGGGAGAAGTCGACGGAGATTGGTCACGTCGGTCCTTGGAGCTTCGCATGCCCAGGCGCAGCGTGTTGTAGGCCTTGCGCACAGGTACCTGACACCACCATCACCACCGCCATGACCATGACCATGACAATGACCACACCTTGACGTCAGCATTTCGCGCACCGTCGGCAGCTTGGGGGGGGTGCGGCGTAGTACCGTACCTTGGTCACACCTCCCGAAGAGGGGTGCGTCAGCTCGGTCTCCTCGACAAAGAACCCAGCACTCTGCTCCTCGTCGGCGGTCTCATCGGCGTCCGTCCACGCCTCGGTGATCATTTCCACGATGTCGTCGATGATCTCTGGTGGTGGTGGTGGTGGTGGGTGGAAAACAGGTCAATGTGTGTTGGAGGAAGCCGGTGGGGTGGGTGGGCAGTACCCCGGCCCAGTTCAAGCGGGGCACCGGCAGGAAGAAGAGCCTGGAAGTAGTGGTAGGGTTTCTGAAGGCACCACCCACCACCCCCGAAGTGAGCATGCGCCACGAGACGAGCAAAGTGAGCGAGCGAGAGGAAGCGGCGGTACCTTCTTGTCGTTGGTGAGGAGGCAAAGACCGCAAGGTCGGCGTCCGTGGTCCGATCGGTAGGGCCCAATGTAGGCGCCCAGCATAGAGGTGAGAGGGATGCGCTTGTAGTGCGCCAGGCGTCCCTCCTTGTACTTGTACTTACAGCGATAGACGGCCTCGCGCGAGAGCACCACCACACGCTCCTGAAGGAGGCCTCGTTTGTTGATGGAGATGATGACCCACCCGCCGAGCAGGGTCTCCGAGGCGGGGAGAGCTTCTGTGCAGGCCCGTATGGCTTGCGCCTGCTCCTCCGTCCATAGGGACTGCACTGCATCCATGCGCTCTTCTGCCGTACGCTCCCGCCCCTCGCTTTCCTCTAGTTCCTCCACGTCCCCTGCCCCTAACATCAGGTCTATCGCCGCCTGTTCCACGATCACAGCTCCCACATTAGTCGTTTGACCTCGCCCTTGCTTTCTGAGGAGAGTGGTGGGGGGTAAGCACTTGGCGTAGGCCATCGTAGAAGTTGTTGATGACGTAGCGCGTCATGGAGTTGACGCCGTCGTTGAGTTTGCCTTGCGGAATGGACGGGAAGGGATAGGTAGAGGGAGAATTGGGGAAGTTGAGTGTTGCTGACGATATCAAGACGGAAGCTCTTCAGCGCGGGTCCACGCACCTCGCATTCGTCGCCGCCCGGTGCGAGTGAAGTCGCCCTTGAGTGCGCACGTACCGGCGTACTGCTGACTTACCGCGTCGCCATTGTTTGCCCACGCCTTGCCCGCTCTCTCATTAGCACGGCTCGGTGACAGGCAGTAGTGGCAAGGAGGTAATGGAGGCTGAAGTGGGGGAAGCAGTACCTCTTTGAAGAGACGCTCCACTATTTGGCGGGAGGAGGCCCACGCGCTGCCCACACCAAAGGCCTCCATCTGCCGGATTAGCACGCGCTGAGCGAGTTCGCTCATGACGAGATTGGTGCGATCCAAACAGTCCAGGCAGTTCACACGAGGCGTCCCCGTCTGCCAAGAGACGCCGCCCGCCGATTTGTCCTGAACGAAATACCTTGGAGGAGCCACCCGCCCAAGATGAAGATTCTGCGTTGAGTCTCTTCGCACTGCGTCACGGGCAAAGCCAGCCAGAGGGAGCGCTCAGGGCTGAACGTGCTTACCCGATAGACTTGAGATCGACGTCCACGAGGTCGATCAGCTTGCTGACCGCTTCAAAATTGTCGCCCTTGCACACGTCGTGGAAATCAAATCCCACGTATCTGGGGGTGTGACCGACCATCGTCAGCCAAGATACACCCTCATTTGCGTCGTGACGGGTTCGATACAACTCGTGAATCAGTGAGAAATAGGGGCCACGTACTTGATCTTGGGGCTGTTGATGTGTCGTAGGTATCCGGCGTACGCCTCCGAGAGCTCCATTTCGGCACCTGGCCACCAGCGCGCCCACGCAAGCATCACCACCCGCCACACAGCCACGTGAGACCCGTAGCTTCAGACCGAGTGGATATATAGGGCAGAGGGCAGGTGTAAACCTTTTTGATCCAGGAGATTGATGACCAGCTGCGACTGGTAGAAAGTGAGCTGCTCCTCGAAGTGGAGGATGAACGCCTTTGCCTGCACTCGAGACCAATGAAATAGACGTTGACGTTGTCAGGAGAACAGCCGCCAGTGATCAGTGCGAGGAGGGGAGAGAGAGACGGTCACCATTTGGGAAGTGTGGTCGGAGAGGCGGATCTTGGGGCGATACCGATAGCCCCGCTGCTCCCAGAAGAGTGGTATGGAACCTCGCACCTGTACGAACGATGCAGCGTGTGTGCCACCCGCAGCCGCAAGTATCTGCTCTGTTTCGACAAAGTTGGCGACACGCCCCTCCTACTCGACATCGCCCACCGGGACCGCGGTCAGATCACGGCATTGGCCAAAGCCAACAACACACCAACGTTCCCAGCGTTGCCGGTCGGATGCATCACCACTGAAAACATCCCACCGCCAGAGACGAGTACGTACGTCATCGACGCCTCGAGTGCGATAGCGAGTGCCGGCGCGAAGCCGGGATCGTCGCGAGATGAGGATGAAATCAAAACTGTGATCGCCCACGATGAACAGGAACACCTGCATGCCTGTCCACATCGTCCCACCGCAGCCATGCGTTCCACTTTGTGAGAGAAGCTCAGAGAGGGAGGGAACTGGTGGAAAAGAATGGAGCAGGGTGAAGGTACAGCCTCGTATGAGGGGCAGGATCCAGCCGTGGGCACGGGCGCTGATGAGGGGCTGCTGCATGTCGGAATTCCAGAAGAAGCGAGTGTCGGCCTGCTCCCACAGTCCTCGCCCTCGCCCCGCCGTTCCCTGAGCCTTTCGCTGCAGCCTGCAGGTTGATCGCCACTCCGTTATGCCACTCCTATGGCCTCGTGCCGTAGACGGCAGCAAGGGAAGTGAACAGCATAAGAAGGCGGACGCACGAGTTGGTGAGGTCGTAGTCGTAGCTAAAGTAGAATCCCCCGTCCTGCAGCAGTTGCTTCACCGCCTTACGATACGCGGCGGCCTCCTCGGACTGCTTCTCCTCTCTCCCCTTGCGCTCGCCTCCCACCGGCAGCAGAGCGACCTTGATTGTTCGCACAAACACATCACGGTGCCGGAGTGACAGTGAGCGCCACACACGCCCAGCGGAATGCGTGTTCCGGACATGCCATCAGGGGAGCTGGAGCTGTGTGGTACCTTGACCAGGCGGTACACGGCACGGCCCTCCACCGTACCAACCACCGCTCGCTCGGTAATCACCACCACGTGTGGCCCTCCTCCTGCACCCGCGCCACAGCGCCGTTCGTGCGCACAAAGGGGGAGGGCGCGTGCAAAACGAATGAGCAAATGGAGATGGTATACTCCAGGGATCGATGAGGCAAGCGCGGCGTACCCTGGGGCAGCACGACGACGCCGACGCACCCGAACATGCGCACCCCTTGCTGCTGCTGCTGCTGCTGTTGCTGCTGCGATGAGTCCTTGTCGACGGACGAGCCCAAGGACGCGGAAGCCGTCCCCGAGAGCAGCTCGCTCGTGTCGGCTCCCGAGGACAGCAGGCGTGCGCGCACCGTCGTCGTGCTGCTCGTGCTCGTGCTGGCGGTGGTGGTGCTCGTGGTGGCGGCGGAGGTGGCCGGCGCATTGTCGGTCTGTGCTGTGAAGAGGAGGGCGCCTCCACTGCCCTCGCGCGGCCGCAAGACGACGCCCGTGGCGCACGTCCCGGCCCACCCCTCGCGGTGCAGCGCCACGCCCCCGACGTTGCTCGCTGCCCCCGACCACGCCGTGCTGGTGGCGGTGCTGCTGCTGCTGGCGGTGTGGACGACCTCGCTACCGTTGCTGCCGTTGCGTGTCGATAGTAGGCTGTCCCGTTTGGCTGCCGGGGACTCCATCGCGGCGTGGGGGCTCCCTCTTCCTCCCTTGCTCTCTCTCTCTCTCTTTGAGTTCACGCGTTGCCCCAAAAACAAATGGTGTAATTAAGAAAGAAATAGAAAGGAAAATATAAATATTCTTAAAGAAAAGAAAAGAAAAGAAAAGACACCGAGCGTACTTGTACCCCCCCCACCGCCTCGATCTCATAGAGGTCCCCCCCCCCACGTACCATACGTGTACGTTGGTATATACAGCTCACGCCAAGTGTGAGGAAGGAGGAGGAGGAGGAGGAAGGGGGCCAAGGGCTCGCATACACCCCCCCAAAGAGAAGAGATGGAGCGGTTCGTGTACATGGAAAAGACCAAGGCCGAGCGGGAGGGGCCCGAGAAGCGTGCGCAGCGCCTCATGGCCACAGTGGCCGACACCGTCGAGGTGCTGGGCGCCCTCCCCTCGCGCCGCTACGGGGTGGCCGAATGGCTCACCACCCACCGCCTCCTGCTCGCCCGCCCGCCCCTCCTCGTCTCGGCCGGCGCGTCATCGTCGCCGTCCTCTGCGCCCTCGTCCCTCTCCTCGTCGCCGTCGTCCAGCGCGACGTCCACCACGCCCCCCTCCCTCACCCCGTCCCCCACCAGCGCGGGCGTCGTGGCGGTGGGCGCGGGCGAGGCGGCGGGGCCGCACGCGCTGCCAGCGGCTGCGCTGGGCGAGGAGGGAGAGCTCGTGCTCGATGAGCTGGTGGCACTGGCCGGTCGCTTCAACCTGCTGGTCAGGGCCTTCCGCGACTCGCCCCACTTTGGCCAGCACGCCTTCAACCCGCGACGTCGGCGCGCGCTGCAGCAGCTCAACAACCACCTCCACCACCGCTACGTGAGCCTCCTCCTCCACCTCTCGCCCGACCCGACCGTAGGAGGAGCTGCTGCTGCCCTGTCCTCGCCCCATCTGGCCCTCTTGCACGACCCCGCCGCGCGTACCTTCTGGCAAGCCGCCACCCCGCACGTGCGTACCCCTTCCTTCAACCTCCAACCTCCTCCTCTTCGCTGCGATCGCAACGCGTTGCTGATGTTGATGATGATGATTGTCTCGTTGGTGTGCTGCGTGGTGGATTTGCGCGCACAGTTCATGATGAGCTGGGCCGATTTCATGCAGCAGTGGGAGGTGCAGTTCCCCGCGTGGCCGGCCACCTACTCGCAACACCTGCAGGAGGTGCTCGGTATGTCCTCACACAGGCGCGCGGTGTTGGCGGCGATCGCGCGCGCGGCGAAACTGAGATCCATCTCTCTGTTTGGTGGCACAGACTTCTCGTGCTCGGGCTTTGTGAGCGCTTACCAGTTTGGCCAGTTCGTCCAGGGCTTTGGACCATTCTCAGCCCTTGCCACCAATGTACGGATCCGCCCCCGAGGCCTGCTGACCCCGAATCTCAGAGGCACCAGCGCTAACGTGCTTGTGGATGAACACGCACACGTGGATGACATGTACGCACGGGCAGTTCGTCGAGGTGGTAAAGCAGCCGTACGCCTTCTCTTCCTGTTTGCGCGTTGGTGTGGCGCTTTCAAGTGTGCGTGATTGTGGGTCTAACATCACGCGGTGTGGTGGTGGTGAAACGAGGAAGGTGGTTCCACGGGTACATATCGTTCCAGGACACCGTGCGACTGCTCAATCTGGAGCCCGTAGGCACCTTCCTCATACGGCAGCGAGAGATGCTACCGGGCTCGTTTGCTTTGTGCTTTGTCATGCCCCACAACAAGGTCTTTCAGATCCCCATCTCTCCCAACGAGCCCCACGGCTTCAAACTCAAGGTACGCCCCCATCGAGCAAGCGACACTACATGCAAAAGCTCACTGGGCCATACTCCCTCTATCACACACACACACACACACACAACGATGCACGACGTAGGATGACAACGACAAATACGCGGAGTTCGAGCGGCTGGAGGACATTGTGAAGGCCTATCAGCAGCTGCTGCGGGTGCCGTTTAGCTCATCGATCAATCGAGAGCCTTGGTTCTTCGGGGACCTCAGCGGAACGGAGACTGTAGGACTTCTCACAGGGCTTCCTCCGGGCACATTCCTCGTGCGCTACAGCGCACAACACGCACACTGCTTCTCTGCGGCCTACGTGGATCCATCTGGCGACATCACCCACGCGCTCATCACCAAGTCCTCCTTGGGTTATCACCACGGCGACGATGACGTGTTCCCCACCCTCCACGCGCTCCTCGCTGCCTATCAAGCTGTGCTTGTCCACCCGTGCATCGAACCCGACCTCGTGCAGCAGCTGTGCGAAGAGGTCCGCACCCAGGCACGCATCTTCAAGGCTGCTGAAGACGCTGCCGATTCCAGGGACGATGCCGACGTACGTAATACCCAGCATCATAGACTGCGCAACGGCACAGTGCGACTCCTCACAAGAGCCTATTAACGATTGGGTTCTGTTGCGTCAGCAGGAGGGCGAGGTGGCGGAAGGCAAGAAGAAGATGCCGCACAAGGTGTTCGGAGAGAGCTTGGTGGACACCATGCGCAACAACACCAAGTACCCCATCCCCTACGTTGCCGAACAGTGTATTCTATACCTCAACCAGGTACGCCTATCTCGTGTGCGTAACAGCGGTGATGGCGCGTACGCTCACGCGAGAGGCGGATCATATGGGTCGTGTGCTCGCTTTTTCTCTGTCCACAGCATACCAAACTGCCGCAGCTGTTCCTCACTCCGGCCGCCCAGTCGGAGGTGGACCAGCTCAAGGAGCTCTTTAACAAGGGGCGCGATGTCGATCTCTTCCTGTGCACCAATCCACACCTCATCGCTGCCCTCCTTCTCGAGTACGATCGCCGCCGCCTCACCATTTCTCGGGCACTGTTACAAAGCCAACACGCGTGTGGGGGTGGGTCACTTCCAGGTACCTGCGGGAGCTGCCGGAGCCGTTGCTGTGCGGTGACGGCTTTCAAAGCTTCATGGGGGTGATGAAGCTGCCGGAGGACCAGCAGGCGCAGGAGCTGGCCAACCTGGTAGCCAGGCTGCCGGAGGAGCACATACAGGCGCTTCGATATCTCTGCCAGCTCTTCATACGCCTGGCTCGTCCAGAGCTCGCCAAGGACAATGCCTTTGACCCCGAGGAGCTAAGCAAGGTTGTCGGTCCCTGCATCCTGCGCGATCCCAATGCGAACGGTCGTCCTCCTTCCAAGCGTGAGGCCAAGCACGTCGCGATCCTCACCAAAATGGTCATTTCTGAGCCCCACACCTTCATTCCTCGCCTCGACACCGTCTCGCTCGACTGGGTACCCCCACTCGTCGCAGTGCTGTTTATGCGGGCGGTGAGTAACCTCACGCCATGAGCGACGCAGGTGGAGGGCGATGGGATCGTATTGACGCCCAACCGAAGGCAAGTCAAGTCGGGGACGAAGGAAAAGCTCGTGGAAACGCTTTACTCCCCTGGGGAGCTCAACTCGTCATCGGTGCCGGCCTACGTACCCAAGTTCATGCTCACGTATCGCTCCTTCATGACCGGCAAGGAGCTCCTCACGATTCTCATGTGCAAGTACGTCTCCCACTCCCCCTCTTATACGAGAGAGTGATGGGATGGGCTAACTGGTGTACATCTCTCTTCGTTCGACGCACGCCTTGGTGGGTACGACAGGTTCGAAGAACTGCAGGAGAAGGGCGACGACGACAGCCGGAAGAAGATTCTGCGCATCTGTAACTTCCTCAAGCAATGGTCCGAGGAGTGCTACTACGAGTTCCAGGCCGATGAGGCACGAACACTGCCACCGCTTCGTCGCACGCACGCGCCCGCCAATACTGACCGTGGCTATCTATGGCTGTGCAGGAACTGATGAACGAGTACAAGAACTTTGTGGGCAGCATCCTGGAGAAGAACCTGCTGTCGTTCATGCTCTCATCGATAGACAAGCTGCACCAGCCTAAATCCAAGACACTCGTATTCACCACTCCTGCGCCACGGAGCCTCTGGAACAAGAACAAGGGGCCCATTACCAAGGTCCTTCAGATCAAGGTACTGCCCAAGCTTACTCCGTGTCGTCCCGTTGCCGTGCATGCCCTCGCGGCGAACGAGATTGGCTAGCTAAGTTACGTGCGCAGGCAATGGAAGTGGCACGACAGATGACGTTGATCGAGTTCGATCTCTACTGCAAGATACGGCCACGCGAACTCTGCGAGGGAGCGTGGACGAAAGATGACCGTTACACGACAGCGCCCAACATCATGAACCTCGTTCACCGGTTCAACCTGGTGGTGCGATGGATCGTGACGCAAATCGTGCAGGCCCAGAACTCCTCCAAGCGCGAGGCCATCATCGCCAAATGGATCGACATCGCCAACGTACTCCACACAACAACCCCCCAAAGTGTGTCTGCCTGTGCGCTGAACCTGACCTCCCGCCCCCGCCTCGACCAACAAATAGCACTTCCGCGAACTGAACAACTTCAACGGAGTCAATGAGGTGCTGGCTGCCATGGGCTCCGCCGCCGTGGTGCGGCTAGAGTCGTTCAAGAAGGTTGGTCTCACGCAGTCACCCGAGGCTTCGCTTCGTCCCCACCCGTGCTCCTTCGTGTCTGTGTGCGTGTGCGTGTGTGCGTGCGTGCGTGCATGTGAATGACCGGTGGCGCTGGCGTGACGCTCGAGCAGAAGGAGAACCATCCGGTGTTGCGAGAGCTGCGAGAGATGATGCAGCCCACCGGCAACTACAAGGCCTTCCGCAAGGTGCTCAAGCAGGCCAATCCTCCGCTGGTGCCCTTTGTGGGCTGCTTCCAGACCGATCTGGTCTTCATCGAGGACGGCAACAAGATCCTCCTCCCCAACGGCCACACGCACTTTGCCAAGGTACGCTATCAGCACTCCCCCCACGCCGCGTGCCTCGTGATCGCGACGTGGTCGCTGCTGCTGCTGGAGGAGCGCTGCGACCTGGCCGTGGGTCAGACCTCACACGCTCCTTCTCACCTGTATTGTGGTGCGCAGTGCTACAAGGTGGCGGCGGTGATCCAGCAGATCCAGCAGTACCAGCAGACGCCCTACAACCTGGCGGTGGTGCCCGCCATACGCGAGTTCCTCCTCGCCATCAACCCCCTCACCGATGAGGAGTGCTGGTCCCTTTCCGTCGCCCTCAAGCCCCTCGGCTCTTGAGGGACCCCCCCCACACACCAGCTAAATGTTTTCATACATAAAATATATAGATTTATCATTTATGAGATGACGATGATGAGAGGAAGATGTGTGTTAATTAGAGAGGAAGGAAGAAGTGGATGTGGCCACCCCCAATGTGTTGATGTTGCACCGCGGTTTATTATGCCGTTTAACTTTACTTCTCGAAGCACAGTCGAGCACGTACGACTTAACGGTTGGACTTGGCGACACGCTCAAGCTCGTCCTTCTTCTTAATGGCATAAGAGTTGGACGAACCCTTGGCGGCGTTGATCAGCTCATCAGCCAGGCACTCAGCAATGGTCTTGATGTTCCTGAAGGCAGCCTCGCGAGCCTATAGTATGAAGAGGGGATGAGCTCAACAATTCGAGGCGTCCGGCGTAGAGGGGAGGAAATGGGGATGAACGTACGCCAGTGGTCAGGAGGTAGATGGCCAAGTTGACACGGCGGAGAGGCGACACGTCGACGGCCTGCCTCCTCACGGTACCAGCGGAACCGATACGGGTGGAATCCTCACGGGGGCCCGAGTTGATGATGGCGTCAACGAGGATCTGGAGCGGGTTGGCGTCGGTGAGGAGGTGGATGATCTCGAAGGCGTGCTTCATGATCTTGACGGCGAGGAGCTTCTTGCCGTTGTTCCTTCCGTGCATCATGAGCGAGTTGGTCATGCGCTCGACGATGGGGCACTGCGCCTTCCTGAAACGCTTCTGGGCATAACGACCGGCCGTGTGGGGCAGGAATGTGTAGTACTTGGGCTTCTGCTTCACGGCGATGTAGTCCGTCAGCGACATGTCCGAGACGGTGACATCATCGAACGTCCTATGTAGGGGAAGATTAGGAATGGTGAGGTTCACTTCGAGAATTCACGCGACATCAAGATCACGAATCCGATTTGGAGTCCGTTGATCTCTCAATAAAGTCAAGCAGGCCCGTACCAGCGGTTGAACAGCTTAACCTCGGTGGCGGTAGCGAGAGCCATCGTGCAAGGGGGAGGAGGAGAAAGGAGGAGAAGGAAGGAAAGACGATGCGCGAGGCCGAGAAAACGAAAACCCAGACCACCATTCCTGTCGACAACCTCACCGGAATGGCTGGAATGTGGAATGCGGCGCATGCTGAAGACGCCAAGGCACAAGATGGGCTTGAGGCGCCTTTACGACCTGCTCTCCCTTGCAAAGTCTTGCTGAGTGGAGAGGCATGGCGGCAACTCTCTTCCCCTCCACAATGAAGGTGAACCGAACCAAGAGAGGCCTTCGCGGCAGCACAGACGGGCACAAGGCAAGATATGCCAACTATGCGGAAGTGGTGGCATTTTGGCGGGAAAACTTGGTTTGTACGGCCCAGAGATTGGAAACAGAAATCAGCAACAGGGCACGGATCGGACGCTGCATAGCATCGCGGCACCGACAAGATGCGGGACTTTCTTCTGCCAGTTCACCCAGAAGGCCTTCTGAACTGCGACAACTTGGATCAATACCAAGTAGAGAAGGAAAATGCGCCCTCCGTTTCCACTTTGCCCGAGAAGCAGCACATTCGCCTGCTCAGCGAGATCGATGCAAAGCTCGAATCGCCAACGCGGATCGTGGACCAGGTCACCTTCGACACGCTCTACTTTCTCGTGGGGTAACTCTTTGCCCACCCTCTAGTCATCGAGTAGCCCGCGGGTGTGCAACGGCCTCACCATTCTGGTCTTTCCAAATGGCCCAAGCAGGCAATACGCAGACCTTGGGCCCACGGCACGCCACCAGCTCTGCGACTTGCTGGTAGACAAGGCAAGCAGCTTGCTCTCCCTCGGCGTTGGCGGTAACGCCCCCCTCTCACGCCTTTCAAAAGAGTTGCAATCCAGTCCGTCTCCACTCACGCAGTGACCGCCTTTCAGAGAGGCGGATGCGAAGCAACGAAGCCGCCCTCCACCGCAACGCTCTCAAGATGTACTCGTTCCTATTGAGCTGGCTCGTGACCATCGGCGAGAAGGGCAGCAAGCAGGAACACCAAAGCAGCAAGGGGCGAGTACGTACCTCCTCGCAGCGGGATGGTTGTGCACAGATCGCTCACGCGAACGCGCACTCATTCACAGGGCAAGAAAGCGGCTAAGCCGAGCGAAAGCAAGCAAGAGTCGTGGGACGCTAGCACAAAGGAAAAGGTGGTGAGCGGACTAGTGCAAATCCTCGAAGGCGACGGTGCCAGTTTGTGGGACAGCGGAGAGCCCGAAGAGGACTGGCTTCAGCTGTTCAGCAAGGCCGTAGGCACCATTTTGGAGGTACCGAACCATCAGTCACGACAGGTGCCTTGCTATCGTTCATTTCTTGACGCCGGCCCTCCAGAGTCCCGCCAACTTGAAGGTGGCTGCTGTTCGAGCTGGGGCGTGGAAGCTCGTTGGTTTGCTGGCCAGCCGCTACAATCAGCCGAATCGGGTTGCAAGTGTGTTGCTGCATCTAGCCATCAGATTCGAGCATTTCGGACCTCACGCCATTGAACTCGTTGGTTCCCTTGTGCTGGATTACCAGCAGCCTGCCGTAGTCGCTGCGCTCTTCAAGTAAGTCCTTACCCGTCCCTCTGCCGTGCTTGCTCTATCTGCCCCTGTCTCACCTTGATCGATCGGCCGCTTAGGGAAGTGGCCGAGATAGGTAGCACTGACATGGCTCACAATCCGGAGGGAGCACGGCACATAGCGACGCTCTTGTGTGGCATCGCCGAAGTCCAACCCATTCACGCGCAGCACAATCTTCACCTCCTCCTTCCATTACTGGAGGCAGAGGTACTGTGTTCTCTTCATGAACGGCGAACTTGCTTGACCCTAACTTATCTACGCTCTCTTGTGCTCACCACGTCACATCCGCGCAGCCGTACCCCTTGCGCAATGGCATCGTGCTCATGATCGGCAGAATTCTGCACCTCGGCTTCAAAGGCGACGCGCCCACAGCTCCCGAAGTACCCAACCGGAGCGATGGCGATGAGGACGAAGAACACGATAACGCGGAAGAGCGTAGAATACTATCGAAAGAAGAACTGTGGGGCATCATGGAAAAGCGGTTCCACGACGTGTCCTCGTACACCCGCAGTAAGCTCATCCAATCCTGGATTTATCTGTGCGAGTACGTTGCCATCCCACTTGTGCATTCGAGGCTGCTCTAAGCCATCTTTGTTCTCCTTCTCCACAGACACAGGGCCATTCCCATAGAGTTGCAGGCCAAGGCCGTTTGCCTTGCGGCAGAGCGCTTGAGGGACAAAGCGGTTCAAGTTCGCAAGAACGCGCTGCGGTTGCTTAATTCTCTACTGCAACACAACCCCTTCTCTCCTTCGCTCCAACTCTCGGTTCTTCTCAAAAAGTTACCGCAACAAACGAGGATCGCCTATCTGCAGCAGTTACGCGATGGCACGAGTACCGATGCCGATGCCGATGCTCCGACAGCCGACGCGCACGCTGAAGACGATGAAGCAGAAGAAGCTGCCGAAGAAAAGCCGACAGACACCAAGAGCCCCTTGGAGTACGCCGTCGAGTTCGCGCTCGGCCTGAAGAAGTGCGTGCCGCTTGTTGCCCAACTGCTGCTATCACCCAATTCCTCCGAAGCGGTGGAAGCCATTCATTTCTTCGTCTGCGCCCAACAGTTCGCCCTCGAAGAAGCTCAGGTGATCACTGCCCACACTCAATTGTCAAATGATCTCTGCGCTATTGCACTCACACGTGGTCGAACATGACAGGTCGGCGTCCGAAAGATGATCGAGCTCGTGTGGAGCAAGGAGGCAGGGGTGAAGCAGGCCCTGTGGGATGCCTTCCGCGATCTCTACCTCACCGCACCCCGAACCGGAGGGGCTTCACCCAAAAGCAACATCGCCAGCCTGTACATCGCGTGCAAGCTTATCAGCCTTACTTTCTCCGCCACCCTCGCCGAACTCACGTCTCTAGAACAGCTATTAAGTGAGATGAAGCAGCAGGACCTTATCCCAGCCGCCGTTGTGCAGACGCTTCTCGATATCTTTGGTACGATCGCACGTTCGATGCAGCCAACAGAAGCTAAACATTCTTCGTGCTATTTCGACAACTAACATCCAAACCACATGCAGACCTTCAAGTGCCCCAGGTCAGCACCGTCGAGAGTCGAGGGGCGATTATAATCCTGGGCATGCTCGCTACTGCGTCACCAGAGATTGCACGCGATGACTTCGACCTACTTGTGAGCACTGGCCTGGGCGCCCGCGCCAAGGTATAACGTCAAACTCTGGCGGCCTACACCTTTGCCGCGATCTAACAGAAACCTCAACCTCATCAGGGAGACCTGCGATTGGCGCACTATACGTGCATTGCCTTGCAGAAGGCACGTACCCAGCAGAAATCGCGGCAAACCGTGGAGCTTCCTTCTGCCGCACAGACGAGTAAGTCTAAATCAGCCAGGGAGAAGAGTGCAGCTAAGCAAGCGACAGTACGCAATTTGCACCCTGTTCGTCCTGCCGGCGCCACACTCAAACCATCACTCGTTTGCATGTCACAGGCCGCCAAGAGCCAAGACAAGCCCTTCGAGCGGCTCCTCTCGGACCATCCACTGTTTGCTCGGCTCTTTGAGCTACTTGTGGCCAAGCCACGTAACATCGGTCATTGGCTCGGGCTGGCGGAACAGGCGATCAACACCATCTATGCGCTCGCACAAGCGCCTGACGTAATCTGTATCAGCATCATCAAGAGCCTGACCGTTCAGGCGTTTGGCTCTCCGGACGACGCTGTCGATTCAGAATCCTCCGGCGAAACAGTCCAGCACGAAGGCGAAGCGTTGAGCCGACTCCTTCTCGTACTGGGCCACGTTTCCCTTAAGCAGCTCATCCATATGGAACAAGCTCAGGCAGAGATTCATCGGCGACGCCAGAATCCGGCCTTGCGGCTCGCAGGTACTGCCTTCACGTCGCTCCTGACCTCACTAGCCCTAACACTTGCAATGAGTCGTTGCTACCGACAGCACGCCAGGGCGGCCAGGAAGCAATCGAGCTGGAGCTGGGCGTGGGCATGGCGGGTGACGACGAACGCGATATAGAGTACATTCAGCACTTGATCGAGCATGGCGTGGTGACCGCCAACCTTCTCGGATCTTACCAACCACTCATACACCATATCTGCACGAGCGGCACGTCGGTACGCTTTTCATGTTTCACTCTATGTGCTACGCCATGTGGCGGCAACTCATTCTGCGCGTGACACTCAAGGGAGGCCTGGTGCGGGAGTGCGCGATTCTTGCTCTCTGCAAGTACATGTGCGTATCTTCTTCGTTCTGCGAGAAGAATCTGCAACTGCTGTTCTCCCTTCTGTCGTCACGGAACAAGGAAGATCAGGCCGAGAGCAGACACCGCCTACGCGCCAACATCATCGTGGCAGTGGGCGACCTCGCTTTCCGTTTTCCCAACTTGCTAGAACCATGGACTAAGCACATTTACCGACCTCTCGCCGTACGCCACCCCCAAGCGCCCATCCTCCACCCGTGTTCGTTCTCATTCCGCTCCTCCTCGTCCGCCGCCAACAATAACAGGACAAGTCGGTGAAGGTGAAGCGCAACGCCGTCATGGTGCTCACGCATCTGGTACGTACCTTTGATAGTGTGCATGAGCTCTTCCGCGTGGCAGTTATTGATCCGGTGAGTGGTTGGCCTCCTCTCTCCCAAAGATCCTCAACGACATGGTCAAGGTAAAAGCCTACATCGCCGATCTAGCACTGTGCGTCCACGATGCGGACGCTACTATCGCTCGCATGTCACGACTCTTCTTCCACGAACTCTCACAAAAAGGTGCTGCGTTCTCATGGCGAAGCCATCTTGTCTAGCCTGCACTCAATGCCTTGTTGCTGCGGCGATGCGTGCAGGCGCTGCCATCTACAACATAATCCCCGACGTGTTGAGCCGTCTCTCAGCCGCCGAGAGCGTGGACTCGGATATGTTCAAACGTGTGATGAAGCACCTGCTCTCCCTCATCGAAAAGGTCCCCGCTCCATCTGTTTGGTTTGTGGCCACGAGCGCTTGTGGTTGCGTGGTGCTGAATGGTTAGGCCTCGGCCGTCCTCCCTTCTCTCAGGAGAAGCAATCGGAGAGCCTCATGGAGAAGCTCTGCCATCGCCTTCGCACCGCCAAAGGTAGCCCATCATGCTCGAGAGATTGTCATGCTGATTTTCCCCTGGTGGTGTGCCTGACGTCGTCTCGTTGCGACTTCTTGCAGAAGAGGAGCAGGAGGACATTGCCTACTGTCTCACGCTCTTGAACTACAGCGAAAAGGCCTTGCGCCGCCTGATCGAGCTTGAGAAGTGCTATGCGTTGGCCCTCACCAAGCCCGAGGTGCTCGACCACTTCCACGTACTTGTTGGCAAGGTACCTTTCCGTGACGGTGACGCCCTTTCACGAGACAAGGACTCCCTGGGGTCCTTCGTCTCACCCCCGCCTCTGCTCATCGCCGCCGTCGCCACCACCAGGGACGTAAGTTTGGCGCCAAGGGCGAGCAGCGTGCAGTCGCAGACGAGCTCGAGAAGAAGATCGCCGAGCTCGTGGCCAAGAACGCGGGCGATCAAGAGGAAGAATCGGCTCCCAGCGGCGAGAAGCGGGAAGAAAAGGCGAGTGATGACGAGGAAGAGGACGAAGAGGACGACGATCGCCACTCGGAGGAACACGACGATGATGAAGAAGAACCAGTGAGCAAGAAGAGCAAGAAGGCATCGGCCACCCGGGAGATCAAGGCAGAGCGACCTGCGGCCACCAAGCCGCGCGTGACCCGAAAGGCTGCCGCAAATGTGAGCGCAAGCACCCGACCAGTGGCAACGCGAGGGGCGAAGAAGGCCCCGCTGCCCAAGAAGGAGGTGGCCAAGCAGAGGCCAGCTCCCGCTTCTTCGAAGCGCGCCCCTGCCAAGCGTGGCGCCAGCAAAAGCAGCAGCAGCAGCAGCAAGAACTTACACCGGAAAGGAACCAATGCGTCGGAAGACGACAGCGACGACGACGAAGATGATGATGAAGAAGAGGACATCTTCGATGAGCTCGACTCGTCCGGCGATGATGAGGAGGAGGATGACGACGACGAGGACGAGGACGACGTGTAGCCATCGCGATCGTGAGTCGAGCCCTGCTCTTCGTCAATGCTGACGTGGCGTTACGTCACGCACGGAATGTAAAAAGAAATAAGAAAAGCAAAGAAGGAAAACCAAAGAGCGAAGAGAGAAGAAGCGACAGACCAAAAGAGAGAAGGGAGGAGAGAGGTGCACACATACGCACATCCCCCCACCCCAACCCAATGGACTACGACGCACTCAGGAGGCGCTTGCAGAAGGAGGAGGATGAAGCCACCGACAAATACGCCGAGGACGAGGAGGACGAGGAGGAAGACGTCGAAGAGGAGGGCGCACACGGGGGCGGTATGGTAGGGCTCGACATGTTCTCGTTGCAGCGGGTGGCCGCGCTCGACTCGCCCGCTGCCCGGGACTCGTTTGTGGGGCAGCTCCGGCGCGTGTGGCGTCGGCACCGCGGTGCGCGTCTGGCCGCCTCCGCCAAGAGCCTCCCGGGAGGCAGCGACGAGCAGGACGGCGAGCAGACGCCGCAAGCCAAGGACAAGGACAAGGACAAGGAGAAGGAAAGGGAGGGGCTGGCGAGCCGCGAAGAGAGGACGCAGCACGCACAGTTCCTCCGCCAGTTGGTGGGCCAGTACCGACACTACGCCGCCACCCATCCTGCCCCTCCGACCGCCGCCACCGCCGCCGTTGTCGCTCCGCGCTCTCCCTCCCCGTCACACCCGTACCCTCCTCTCTCCCCTCTCCCTGCCTCCGGCGATGGCTGCGTGCTGGATCTCACACGGTGCCTGCGATGCGTGCGGCAACGTTTGACACAGGGGCAAGGAGCAGCAGACTGAGTTCTCCCTGTCGTCGATCATCTCGGCGATCGAGGAGGAGGGCGAAGACGGTGACCCCAAGGCCAGCGGCAGTGGCGGCGGGCGACAGATGAGAAAGCGAAAGAGCGGAGCGGACGCGTCTGGCGGTGTTCCTGCGCTGTCCCTCTCGGGAGATGGAGCGTCGTCGTCATCGTCGCTCCCCTCCGCCAAGAAGGCCAAGCTGTCGCCACCGGCATCGCCGGTGCCTGGTTCTCTCTCGCCTGCCTCACCACCGACGCGCACAGAGAAGCGTCTCAGCCGCTACCGCAGCGCGCCTTCCAAGGTCCGCCGCACACATGTGATCGTGTTCTCACACTCGTGTGTCCGATATGGTTGGGTACGCCTCCAGTGTGACCACTCACACGCCTCCTGTGCGCATTGGCAGGCGTTGCTCGAGCGGATCGAAATGGCGCAGGAGCTTCGCTTCTTCTTGCTCTTCCGCTCGCCGCTGCCTCGCGTTCCGGATCCCGCCACCGCCGCCTTCATCCCCGAATCCGAAGTTGTGGATCGCCTCTTGACCGAGTACCTGCCCGCGGTGCAACTCCACACGCGTGTCAAATGAGCGCTGGGCACTGATCGGGAATGTCTCGCCCATGCTTGCTGCTCGCTGCGTGGTGGCGAATGCAGGTACTTTGTCGTGGGGCCCACAGGCATGGTGTACTCGATCAAGCTCACCAACCTCCCTTCCTGCAACTGCCCCGACAACACCAAGGTTTGCTTCCCTCTCACCGACACCGCTAAGACCTTGAGCCAGTCTTGTGTACCAACGCGAGCGTGACTGGGTGCAGGGCCACGATTGCATCCACATTCTGTTTGTCCTCCTCAAGGTCCTTAAAGTCGCCCCCTCCGATCCAATCCTCTACCAACGTGCCCTTCTCACCTCCGAGGTACCTCCTCATCACCCTCTTCTGCGCGAGGCTACGTCGCTAGCTCGGCTGGCGTGCACGATTCTGAGACAGGCAAGGGCAGCTGGAGGGAATCTACAGGGGCGCGCCTTTGTCTCCCGCACAGGCCTATGCACGCAGCAAGGTGCCTTCGGACCAAGCCAGCCGTTCGGAATGGTAGCGCTGCCGCTCTCCACGCGGACTAGAGAGCACAGTGTGCGCCAAAGGACTGACGCAACACGGTGTCGCGGTGTGCGTGATGGCCCAGCTGGATCTGCTACGAGACGCTCACGGGAGGCAAGCCGGAGGAACTGGTTTCATGCAAGGACAGCTGCAACTACTGCTTCCACGTCCAGTGCTTCCATCGCTACTGCTCCACACATCTCAGTCTGAATGCGCACTCGCCCTCGCCTGTATGGAATGCCACCCCACACTCCCCCCGCTCTCTTGCGCTGTCGGATGTCGTGCTGACGAGACCTTCCTCCATGCGCAGCTGGCCGAGACCGGTAAGACCGTGGCGTGCCCCGTGTGCTTCACCTCGTGGGTGGTGCCCCCAACATCGGCGACCCCAAACACCTCCGGCATGCCGTCCGTGTTGTCCTATACTCCAGCTTCCCTGCGGCCAACGTCACCCACCGTCGCCGTCACCGCCGCCACTGCCGCCACTGCTGCCGCTAGCGTTGCTGGTGTTAGCTCCAGCCCGATCGCCGTCACCTCGCCGCTGCCGACACCGATCCCGATCCTGTCGGCGACATCAAGCACCTCCGCCCCTGCCGTCGCACCTCCTCCGACGGTGCGCATCGATCCGCAGGGAGCCTCCGACGTTGAGAAGGCTGAAGCAGAGACGGCCGGACAAGGCCCTGCAAGGACTGCCGCGGCGGAGACCAAGGAGGATGCCGCGCCGGCGGTGGCCGTGACCCCCGTGATCGTCACCTCTACCGCCGCGGCTGCGGCCGGCAGCGCGGCCACCACGCCCGTCTCCCTCCCGCCGACCCACGAGAACGCCCCATGAAACAAAAAGAAAAACTAGAAAACCAAAAATAAACATTTAGGGAAATGGGATGGGAAATGTTTGTAGCGGCTTCACATCAAACCTGAAGAAGACGACGACGTAGCGGCATCAGCAGGAGGTGGCCACAAACAAGCATGTGGAAGGCATGTCGAGACCAGGAGCGCAAGATACAGGGCATCATGCACGACCACAAGAAGCGTGCTGAGCGCAAGGCTGCCTACTTTGCCGAGAAGGTTCGCCTCCCCCCCTCTCTTCCGAGGCCAATCTTTTGGTCTTTGCTACGGCTGCGCTACCAGGCCAGCCACTCTTGCTGACGCGACATGTCCGCTCCTATGTGGCAGTTTGGTGATCCGATGAGGGCGTTCAGCGTCGTGGGGCTGCCGGCGAGCGTCAACTACGACACCACCCAGTATCGCCTCCTCGAGGCTGGTGATAGCTTGTACGCCTGCCCTCCACCATGGCGTTAGAGCTGCAGCTGGTGTGGCAGCAGTCGAAACGCTTACAGCGGGGGTGGGATGGGCGTGGGAGAGAGCAGAATGCCATGGAAGGAGGGCTCGGACCTGATGGTGGACCGGTCGGTACATTTCTGCTCCGTGCGCCAGAGCTGTGTGGCGTGTGTGGAGGGGAGGCCTTTACCCGGCGTGGTACTCACGCGTGCCTGCATGGGCATGGATCGGGGGGTGGGGTGCTGCCGTGCAGGTTCGATGGGCGAGCGCTGATCGACATCATTCCTGTGGCGCCCACGGCTGCCGTACGGGCGGCGATCGAGGAAACGGAGGAGGAGCGAGAGCTTATTGATGCCCTCAACTATGAGCGCTTCTACATGCTCGTTGAGAACACGCACGGCACTCCACGTACGCCCGTTTTGCACTGCACGTCACTGTCCTATTGCCAGCTCATCCGATGTGCTGGTGGCAGGCATGGAGCACGAGGTTGTGGCAATGGTGGCGCAGCAGATTGACGAAAAGGCCAACTATTTGCTCCCCACTCAGAAGGAGTACAACGACGACAGGCACGCGCCCTCATTGCGATTTGGGACTTGCCTTGTTCACTTGATCACCAAGGCGTTGACGCTTATGACTTTCAACCTTATGACCAAACGTGCAGAGGCTTCTACGGGCGACAGGAGGGCCAGCAGCAATCGAGCAAGGGCGGCGGTGCCGAGGCAGGAGTTGACTACAGCAACGTCGGATTGGATTACGGCGAGCAGGTGGTGGCTGCACCTGCCCCCGCTCCTGCCCCACTCCCAGCAAATCCGGCTGCAGCAGCGCCGCTGCAAGCGGGCACGGACGTGAAAGAGAAGTCCAAGGAGGTGGCAGGACCGGTCATGAACAAGAGGGAGTGGCGAGAGCGGGAGGCGGAGCGGGAGAGAGAGAGACGGGCCACGGAGCGGGAGGAGCGGCAGATGTGGAATGCCCTCGGCATGCGCTACCGCATTAGGGACTACTACAAGTACCGCTCTCGAGACCTCAATGACCAACACCGCGTCGAGAAGGAGCAAGAAGCCAAAAGCGAAGTCGTACGCCACCCTCCCAGCATACTGGAACGCGGCATTGCATGCACAGGCGATTCCTGACATCGAGCGGCGCGGCGGGTGGTTTGGGGACGACAGCGTCAATTGCCGCGGAAAGAGAGACGCAAGCTTAAGTTCCAGCGGCTGCTCGAAAAGACCGATCCCCTGCGCACGGGTGAGCACAGGCACACAGCCTACAGCCGCCGCCACTCGCCGACCTATGACGATTATCGCTCCGCTGGGTGCGTCATTCCTCTCGCCGCCTGTCTACTCTAAGCGTGAGTTCTCACTTGCTGGTCGCATTCCGAATAGGGGTTGGAGCCCACGCAGGGGTTCGTCTGACAGCGACAGCGACGGGAACGGCGACGAGGAAGAGCGCAAAGAGTACATAACCGAGTTCACACTCGACTCCTCGTCGTCATCATCGTCCACCGCGGCCTACATGCCCACTACCCCTCCCCGGGTTATCTCGTACCTTCGCCCCATCTCCTCTCGCATGCACCATGCTGAGGACGAGAAGCTAACCACAGGTTCGGCAGGAAGCTCGAGGGGGACGTAGAGGAGCTAAGCGCTCTGAAAGAAGCCACGGAGAAGAAAGAGCCCATCGTTCACCTGGCCGTCACTCCTGCCGATCGCTGGCGAATTGCTCAGGAAATAGACCTCAAGTACAACCATGGCCAGTACGCCCGCCGCACCTTGACTGCAGTGGTGGTCACCTATCGTGCAACGGCAACTTACTCACGGGTGGCCCCTTTGCTTGCAGGAGCGAGAAGCGCGGGGCAGAAGAGCGCTCTCGGAAGGAGTCTACGCCCAAAGAGCAGACGCCCGTGAAGCAGGCCAAAGCAGCGATCCCAAAGAAGGAGACGCCACAGGAGCGACTCAAACGGCTCATGCATCAGAAGCTCAACAAACAGAGTACCGCTCCCCGCCATCTCCGTCAGCTCTGGGCAGTTAGCGAACACCGCCCCGGGCTGGATGCTGACATCAACTTGCCTCCGCAGTCGAGCAGGACAAGGTGGCTGAGGACCGAAAAAAGGAGGAACGAGAGAAGGAGGAGCTGATGCGGGATCTCTACCACAACCAGCCCATTCGCCCCTCATCGGCTTCATCGCGCAGGGACTCGGTCGGCGGCAAGCGTTCTCGCTCGCCGTCGCGCTCACGCTCGAGAAGTCCTCGCCGCGTGCGTTCCCGTCGTAGCCCGAGCCCGCGATCCCGCAGCCGCTCGCGTGGTCGCCGCCGAGGCCGCAGCGTTAGCAGGTCTCGCAGCCGCAGCCGCAGCCGTGGCCGTCGCCAACGCTCTCCCTCCCGCAGCCGCAGCCGCTCGCGCGGCAGACGCCACGAGCGCAGCCCCAGCAAGTCTCGCAGCCGCAGCCGTGGTCGAGGTCGACGCCAGCGCACGCCCTCTCGCAGCCGCAGCCGAGGGAGGCGCCGAGCTTCGAGGAGCCGCTCGAGAGAAGGTCGGGGAGGAGGCAACCGCCGCAGTCGATCTCCGCCCGGCTCGAGAGGGCGACGCTAGGAGGCCCCAGGAGCGGGAGAGCTCAACGCGAACGGAGACAAAAAGCGTGTGTTGGCGTGATGATGATCCAATGTTCGCGTTCGGGGGTATGGCATGGTGGTCAACAACAACAACAACAACAAGGTTGCGCCATCGTCACCAGTCTACTACTGGGTAGTGGGCTTGTAGTAGTTGGTGGGGTGGAAGGGCATGGACGCGACGGTGGCCGGGTAGAACTTCTTGCGCACCTGCACCTGGAAGGGCGTTCCGTTCTTGGCCATGGCGGTGGGCAGGTAGGTCATGCCGACGGCCTTCTTGAGCGAGGGGCCATAGCCGCCGCTCGTCGCCTCGCCCAGCAGCTCGCCCTTCTCGTCATGCACGGTCGCATGGGCTGTGTGTGTGGAGTGACGATGGTGATGGTGAGGAGGAGGAAGACACGAGAGAAGTGAGGGGTCAAGAGTGTGAGCCACGCACCTCTTGCGATGCCCTCCGAGAGAACGAAGCCAACGCGCTTGCGCGAGACGCCCTCCTTGATCTGCTTCAGGATGACGTCGGCACCGGGGAACCCTCCCTCGGTCCTCCTGCGCTTACCGATGGTCCAGGCGAGACCCGCCTCGATGGGCGTCGTCTCCTCAGTGATGTCGTTGCCGTAGAGGCACAGACCGGCCTCGAGACGCAAGCTGTCGCGAGCGGCAAGACCAACGGGCATCACCTTGCCCGTGTGCTGCAGCAGCGTTCGCCACAGCGTCACGGCGTCACTCGTGGGCACGGAAATCTGTTCCGTCCATCAAGCACGCACAGCCACATGTGGTCAGACACCAAGCGCGCCAGGCAAGGAGTGTGATGTGTGTGCATATACCTCGAAGCCGTCCTCACCGGTGTAGCCGCAGCGGGTGATGCGGACCGGGAGCGAATCGAAGCGGGTGTCGCGACCCGACATGAAAGCCAGCGAGCGCAGAGACTCGGGGCCTCCCGCAATGTGCTCACCTACCACCGCCGCAGCCTCAGGTCCTGCATAGAATCGCTTAAGGTCAGCAGGGCGACCGCTTCGGCTGGCCACGCGAGAGCCTTAGGATATGCGAGCAGAATGGTGCCTTGGAGAGCGACGAGAGAGTAGTCGGGGGAGAGGATCTCGAGATCGACCTCCTTGCCGCTGGCCTTGAAGCGCGCGAGGTGCTCCTGAATGTGGGCCAGATCCTTGTCCGCACACCCGGCGTTGACCACCACGTACAGCCACTCGGCGCCATTGGTGATCACGGTATCGTCCTGGCCAAGCGTGGGCGTTTGGCGCACCATCAGCACCACACGTACGCGATCCATTGAGGGGAGGAGGTTGCGTCTCTCTCACTCTCTCACTCTCTCTCTCTCTTGAGACAGGCGTACCATGATACCGCCCTGCTCGTTGGTGAAGAGGGAAAGCCGGGCGTTGTCCGGAGCCAGGCCCTTGATGTCGCCCACCACGAGGCTCTCGATGAACTCGACGCGATCGCGTCCGTGCAGCCTGGCGAAATGGACGTCGTCAGTCAAAACACGCAAACATCACGAGATTACCGACGCCCCCCACACTCATTGAAGATTTAGGTATTGCCGGGGGGGGTAGTACTTGAGCTGGCCCATGTGAGAGACATCAAAGAGACCGGCGTGGGTGCGCGTGTGGATGTGGGTGTCGATGATGCTCTCCTTGTACTGGACGGGCATGTCCCAGCCGCAGAAGGGCACCATGCGCCCGCCCAGCGCTACGTGGTCGGCGTGGAGGGCCGTGCGCTTGAGCGGCGCCGCGTCCGTCGCCAAAAATGCCCGCCGCGAGGTCGTCATCGACGCCGCCCTCACACCCCCGCGTCTCATGCTCGCCATCGCCATCCTCCTTGTCTCGAGCGCTCGTACTAACTCACGTCACTCGAATGCTGACCGCGAGATGAGAAATCAGCCAAATCGGAAAAACGAAAATATTATATTTACAGCACCAGGATAAATCCAGGTTCGGACGCAAATTTAATCGTAAATATTTCAAAATTATTACGAGGGAATGTGGACTATGCGCCTACGCGTCAGCATCGAGCACACGAGCACCAACTCGCGGTACGCGACCAGCAAAAGGAACCGCAGAGAAGGGACGACCCCGATCAAAGGATGGAAGCCAACGGCTCGGTCTTGGCGGAGGAGAACGGCAGTGTGACGACCACTACGCCTCCGGACGACACCAACGTCGCGCCGTTGGTTGCGAACGGCGAAGATGCCGAACAACATCAACTAGCTGGGGAGGGTGGTGGAGATGCCGGCGGCGAGAAGAAGGTGAAGAAAAAGAAGAAGAAGAGCGGGAGCGGGAGCGTGAGGAAGGAGAGGGACGGGTCCAAAAAGGTGAAGAAGAAGGAGAGGTCCAAGAGCAAGGCGCCGGTTCCGTCGCTCGACCTGGACGCGGCCAACGCCGACTCGGCGACCACGACCCCTTCTCACACCGACGCCGAAGAGGACGAAGACGAAGAAGATGACGACGACGCCTTCCTGCCCCGGCGCAGCATCTCGGTCGACGGTTCGTTTTCACTCTTTCGTTCTTCTTCGCTCTTTGCCCCCCCCCCGAACTAAACCTCAACCCTCCCAACCGCAGGCGAGGAAATCTTCACCGACGAAGACGTGCAGAACTACCCCTTCTCCGAGCCAGGTACTTCACCCTCCCCACACTCCCCGCTGGTAGTGGCGGTCACCTCTGCGCGCCGGCGGGTTTAATTTAGGTGGGGGGCAATTTGAAAGCTTATGCGCGCACTTGGTCCCCGATTGGGCCGAATGAGAGCACGCGCGAACTTACTCACTCGTGGTGTTGTGGGCCCGCAGACGCCGAGACCAACATCCTCTTCGTAGGCGAGACGGCCAAGACGTCCCGGCCGGTGGTGAAGGCCGGTACACTCGAGAAGCTCATCCAACGCCTCACCTGGGAGGCCTATCCGGGTATGCCCGCTGCCGGCTTCACTTCCCGACCATCCTCGCCTCTGACCTGGTGGTGTGGGCCGCTAATTGATGTGCACATGCTCTGGTCGTGTCGATGCGCGCTACACAGACCCGGTGTACATGAACGCGTTTCTGCTCACCTACCGGTCGTTCACGACGCCTCAGGAGCTGCTGCAGCTGCTCAAGCTGCGCTACAATGTGCCTCTCCCCACTCGCGCCAACTCTAGCGAACTCGAGCAGTTCATCAAGGCCCACCAGAACCCCATTCGCCTCAGGTAAGCTCCCCCGCTCCCACTGATTCGGTCAGTTGGCCTTGCGCCTACACGCGGATCCGCTCCGCACTTGCGGAGACACTCGCGCTCACGCAGCACATGCACGCATGCACGCAAACAGAGTGTTCAACGTGGCGAAGCGTTGGCTCTCGGATCATTTCTACGACTTTGTGGAGGACCGCAATCTGGTGACGATCCTGAACGACACCATCATCCGCGCGATGCTCACCTCGCCCGACGTCTCCATGCAAAAGGCCGGCGAGCAGCTCAACTCGCTCCTCAAGCAGAAGGTCGACGGAATCAAGAAGGAGATGAAGATCCAGTTCAACAAGCCGCCGCCGCCCACCATCCTCCCGGCGGGCTTCAATCCCAACGGCAGCCGGTCGTCGGTCAAGTGGATGGACGTCGACCCCGTCGAACTCGCGCGTCAGCTGACGCTCATCGAGTACTCGCTCTACCGCGCGATCAAGCCCCAGGAGTGCCTGGGCCAGGCGTGGACCAAGAAGACGACGCGAGACGACAAGGCCAAGAACATCATGATGATGATCCAGCGCTTCAACCAGGTCTCCCACTGGGTGACCACGGAGGTGGTCAAGGTGGCCGACATGCGTGCCCGCGCCGCCGTCCTCGCTCGCTTCATTGACCTTGCCTCCGTACGCCTCTCACGCCCTTTAGGTTTACCTTGCGCGTGATGAACGTTCCACTCACCCGTTCCTCTGGGACACCACAGGCGTGCGAGAAGCTCAACAACTACAACGCCACCATGGAGATCCTCTCCGGCCTCCAATGCTCGGCCATCTTCCGACTCAAGCACACGTGGACCGTACGCCAATCTCCTTCCCATTGACGCACGCACAGCGCTCCCGATCTGAATCTGATGAGATATTGCTCGCTCGCCACTGCTCGGCCGTCCACAGATGTTGAAGAAGGAGCACAAGAAGAAGTGGAAGGAGGTCACCGAGCTCCTCGCCCGCGAGCAGAACTTCCAGAAGTTCCGAGAGCATCTGCACAACGTCGATCCTCCCTGTGCGTGCTCCCCCACAGCGTCCCGCCCGATGCTCGTTGTCAGTCGTTTGCCGAGTGACACGCGCGTTGTGCCTAACGCTGCTCCCGCTGTGTTCCGTCGCGTCGTGGTGGTGCATATACGTCCAGGCATTCCGTATCTGGGCGTATACCTGACGGACCTGACGTTCATCGAGGACGGCAACAAGGACTTCATCAACGACTCCCTCATCAACTTTGACAAGCGACGAAAGATCGCGCAGGTGATCATGGAGATCCAGCAGTACCAGGCCACCCCCTACTGCCTCGAGGAGGTGCCCGCTCTTCGCGAGTTCCTCCTCAACCTCGACACCATCGACGAAAACGAAGCCTACACCCACTCGCTTCAGGTACAGCCACAGCAACAACTGATCGGTTTTGATCACTTGCTGGACGATTGCTAACGATAGACACTGCGCCCCGCCCAAACAGGTGGAGCCCAAGGGCATGGCGCCGCCGCCCAAGGCCATGGGCGCTTCGTGGAACGGATTCAAGGCCAAGGCCCTCAAGAAGATCGAAAAGGTACGCAGCTACGTTGCTCTCGGCGCTCATCCAATGGAGGCCATTCCCCTCATCACGCATCGTTGCACATCGCAGAGCAAGCAGGCAAAGGAGTCGGCCGGGCACAAGGAGAAGGAAGACAAGCCCGACGAAGAGGAAGAAGATGAGGAGGAGGACTGGGGCGAGCTTGAGGAACTGGACGACTATCCGTTCTCCAAGCCCGACGCCAAGGACAACATCGTGCTCGACGTCGGTAACTAACTAACTAACCCTAAGGCTTGCGGCTGACGTCGTGGCTGTTTGCAGTTGTGCGGTTTCTCACTCCACTGGCGTTGGGCGTGAATAGACGTGTCGGCAATGATCGAGGGTGCCGTGCCCACCATCAAGGCGGCCACGCTGGAGAAGCTCATTGAGAAGCTCACCAACGAGCGTTACTGCGGTGCGCAACGGGCATCCATTCAGAGGGCGGGCTCTGAGTTGTAGGTCGTGCTCACGACAATGATGCGCCATCACTCGTGTGTGTATGCAGATCCGGCGCTCGTGGACTCGTTCCTGCTCACGCACGGCATGTTCAGCACCAGCGACCAAGTGATGGCACTCCTCAAGAAGCGCTTCACGGTGCCGCTCCCGCGGGACACGGCGAACAAGGATCTCCAGGACCGCTACTACCAGGCCAAGGTCCTGCCGGTGCGCCTGCGCGTGTTCAACATGGCCAAGCACTGGATCGACCGTTACAGCCACCGCTGTCTCGATGACGAGCGCTTCATGAAGGAGGTCGATGACCTCACCCACATCATGCTCGATGCCGGAATGGAAAAGGTCGCCGCCACGCTCAAGCACTCCATCCAACGCCAGAAAGAAGGTACGCACGACGATCCTTTGACTCTGGCGCTCGCCCTTGCGGGTATTGCACGCGCGCTCTATGCTTACTACGGCTCTGTGTGAAATGCAGGCGGCTACAGCTACGAGGCCGCGCGACGACAGACCCTCTCGGATCACTCCGCTTCGGATGCAGCCATCGCAGCTTCCGAGTATGTGGCAGCTAGTTCGCTGGGCGCGTCCTTCTTTCGCACTTGTTCTCTAACATGAGCCATGGCGAACGTTGCAGGGATGGAAGCAGTCTCTTGTTCCAGGACATCGACCCGGAGGAGCTGGCTTGCCAGCTTACCCTGACTCAGCAGCGCCTCTACAATGCCATCCGTCCTTGGGAAGTTCTCGCTCACGTACGGCCTGCATGCACTGACCCCCATCACACTCACGACAATTCACATCCAACGAGGCGCCATGCCGTAGGAACTAAACTTCTTGTTCGCATAAACCAGGGGTGCGTGAAGCGCGGGGAGGAGGGCCCGAGCAAGGCCGAGACGCCGCAGTATCATGCTCTGCTCGAGCACAACGAGCGTCTGGTGGGCATCGTTGTGTCGTCCATCGTCAGCCAGGTAACTCGACCCTAACCCCACCGCGTTGGTTTGGTTTGATCGGAAACTGATTGAGGCCTGTGCTATCAGGAAACGACCGAAGCGGCGACCGCGGTGATCTCCAAGTGGGTGCGCGTGGCAGACAAGTGCCTGGTCCACAACAACTTCAACGCCATCGTGCACATCGTCGCCGCTCTCCAGCAAGCAGACGTCGCCAAGGTCATGTGGGCCGTAAGTCTCTCCTCCACCATCGCGATCTGGCATCTCTTGGGTAGGGTGGGTGGGAGACAACCCAGACACAGGTGCTCACACAGTGCGTGCTCGTTGTTGCACAGGGGTTGCCGTTCACGACCAAGGCCAAGATCAACAAGATGAAGGACATGATCGACGCCGACAACCACTTCTCCAAACTTCAGGACAAGCTTCACCGCAGCCAGCCGCCCTGCATTCCTCATATCGGTACCTCGTGCTGCTCGTCGTCTCCGTTGATTGCCGGCCTCAGCTCACGCTCCAAATGATGATGTTGACGGGTGACTAGGAGCGTTCGTGGGTCTGCTCGCGGAACACTTTGAGAAGCTGCCGGACAAGGTGCAGGGTCTGATTAACTTCGAGAAGTTCTCCCTCATCTCGGCCGAGGTCAGCGAGTTCCAGCAATACCAGCCCATCCCCTACACCACCCTCCAGCCCGCTTCGACCGCGCAGCGTTGGTACGCTTCATATCACCGCCCACTCTCATGCAGTGCGCGCTCACTCGGTGGCTTGCGTTGTGAATTCGATTCGACTCAGGCTGGCTTCGCAGCGCGTGATGTCGCCGGAGGAGGTGACAGTCATGGCAGCCAAGCTGGGCTCAAAGCGGCCCGCCTCCAAGACGATGCTCCTCACCAAGATCGAGCAGCGCCGCTCCCAGCATTCGGCCCTCCCCGTTTCTCTCGAGCGCACCTCGTCCTTCTCTGCCGAGTCAGCGTCGGTGGAAGCCGTACAGGACGATCTGGGTACCCTACAGCTCCGCTCCCCTAGCCTCTTCATTCATCACTGAGGAAAGGGGCTCATCGGCTGAGTGCTGCGTTTGCTGTCTGGCAGGAGATGATGCAGGCCGGGATGGAACGCTGGGATCATCATCGTCGGGTCTCGGCAGCAGCCCATCGATGACCAAGAAGCTGAAGAAAGCCTTCAGCAGCAACAAGCCCTCGACGATCGCCCGCACCTCCTCCGTTCGCTCGTCGCGCACCACTCCGCCCTCTCCCGTGCCCCTCATCCCCGTGAGTCCTCTTACCGCACGCGTACGTCGCCTCTCCCTCTCGGCCATCGTAGCGCGTCAAGCAAAGGACTGACCTGATGCGGGTGCACGTGCAGGCGTCAGTCAAGTCGACGGGCTACAGCACGTCTCCGGTTGTACCCACGTCGGGTGGTGGTGTGAAGGAGGAGTTCGTGAGGCTGTTCAAGCAGGACGCGGAGTTCAGGCAGGCCGTGCTCGCCGAGATAGTGCAGTCGCAGGAGGTGCAGGACCTGCTCCGGACCGAACGCGAAGAAGCCCATCGCCACCTCCAGAACGAGCTGAAGCAGTTCAAGGAAGCCATCATGTCCGAAGTGATCTCCTCGTGCTGTGCCCTCTTCCAACAACCGGTACAGCTTCGCTGCTCTATAGCTTCCTGGAGCTGCACACACTCATTACCATCATGGCGCCTCGTGCAGCAGTCTTCCGACGCGACCGCAAGCGCCACAGCGCCGTCGCCAACAGAGGCGACAGGGCACAAGGAGGAAGAACCACCAAAGGCGGAGGCGCCCGCCAAGGAGGAGAAGTCTGCCGATCTGCCAGCTTCCATCGCGGCGGAGAGCGGAGACGAGATGAAGCCCAAGCCCAAGCTGCACCTTCCCGACTTTGGCTAAGGCGATCTCATGCATACGGGGCACCATACCATAACTCCATAACTCCATCATGATCATCCCACATGCGTAACGTGTATCATCATCACCATCAGGACCGCTCATTGCACCCCAGATCCCCCCTTGTCTCTTTTTCTCAGCGTGCATGTATTGCTCGAGCAAGGACAAAGTCGGATCACTCGCGCACGAGCAAAAGATACCGGATGCGCACCTGTAGCGTGAGCCGGGCTGTTGGTCAGTACCACATCAGGCACCCAACCCCCCACAATGGGAGCGGAGCGCACCTGTCCCTCGTTGTAGACGATGAATTCGTTGTGGCCCATTCCTCGCCCGTTGGAGTCGTGTTGCCCCGTTGGTATGCGCAGCCCGCCGTCGCTGAACAGCATGAGACCACATACAGCGGTTTAGATAAGGCCGCCGGCAATGCAATGGCGTCGTACGTGTAAAGCGCGGCTTCGGGATGGGTGACCGTTCTGCCCATGCCCCAACAGTGGTGTCGGCCCTAGCAGAGAGAGAGAGAGAGAGAGTGTGTGTGTGTGTGCAGAGCGTTGTTTGAGTGAAGGGATGGGTCAAGCATGCATGAGCGGCGAGGTACCGGCGGCAGGGGCTGGTGGAAGCCCGTTGACTGGCGCACCAGAGGTTCGCCCAGAGCCACGTCGCACAGCAGGAAACATCCCTGACAGCCCCAGAGCGAGAAGGTGTGTGTGAGGGTGAGGAGAGGCGGACTTATGAATCCAAGGAGCGTGGGAGGGGACAGCACCTTGCCGTTGTCGGTGCCCATGTAGCTGACGCTCTTGTTGGGAAAATCGGCAAAGTAGACTGAGTGCGTGCGCGGCCGAGAGGAAGTGAGTTTAGTCTAACGCACGTTATCAACGAACGGATGATAGGGGGCGAGTACGGCCTTTGCCAAAGTTGGTGCCGGAGCCGTCGGCCTCCTTGGGCGCTATGCACATGCCCTTGCGCAGGATGCCTAACACGTTGTACACACCCGTTCCGTGACACCTGCGCAAGTGATTGATCCGTGTCCAGCCCCGGGCACCGCGTGAGCGAGGCGAAACGATGCACATCCCCACCCAGAGGGGGTGAATGTACAGCAGAGAGCGGTAGGGGAGCTCGGCAAAGGCTCGGAAGCGCTCCTTCTCGCCCTCACGCTCCACCTTGAAGGCGTCCAACACCGTGACGGACGACGTGGCCATGATGCGCAAGATCACCTTCCACGCATCTGTCACACGCACACGCCACGAGTTGGGATATGTGTTAATAACACAATGATCAGATAGCTCGCGAGACACAGCGGGCGTACCCGATGACTTGTTGACGGGCGTGAGCCTCGCACGCAGAGCAGTGCACAAGAGCTGCATGCGTGCCATGGCCTGTGTGGTGTTGCTGCTGTCAGGAAGCGGGTGATCCTCGTCGCCCTCGAGTAGCCCCTTCTCCTGCCGCTGGCCAACTGCAACCTCGGCGACGCTGTCGTCATAGTACTCCATGGAAAGGGCATCTTGAGTGGGCAGCTCGTCCTCCTCCTCCTGGTTCTTGAGACTTCGCGTGTACGGCAGTGCCACTTCATGCAGCACCTCCATCCCGATTCCGATCTCTTGCAGCGACTGCGCACACAGAGAGACAACACATGCCAGAGGAGGATAGGTGGGGGTTAGCACAGAGCCTTGTGAGTGAGCGAGAAGGACGTCGGCCTGGTGACGCGGACCTGCAGGAGGTTGAACTTCTCCGAGAGGATCTTGCGCTTGTGGATGCTCAGCGAGAGAGAGTTGGCCGAGTAGTTAAACGGCAGCACGCGGTGAAACTGGTTGGACAGCTCTGCGATCGCCTGCGTCACCATCTCGGGGATCTCGCGCTTCCTCGCCTTCATCTCCTCCGTGTACGTCAATATCCCTGCGCACACCATAAAGACACGGCGACGATGAGCGAGCGCGGTGGCGATAGCGAACACGGCTAACGTACCAGCGATGACGTTGAGGATGCGATGAGCGTTCTTGATCTGTGCGGAGGTGAGCTGGCCCATGTCCGTGATCTCGAACAGGCCCACTCTGTTTTCAGACAGGCCAATTGATAAGTTGTCAGACCACTTCTGCATCACCGTGGCGGCGGCGGCGGCGGTGTACCTCTCACAGAATGTCCACAGGCGCTTCTTGTGCGAGACAAACGCCAGCATGTCGTACAATCGCTTCTCAGCGGATGGCTCCTTGTTCTTGGCATCTAGAAGGAGTGGAGAGTCAGTTCGTTAGACGATCGTTATCACCTCACGAACATTGGGGCGTGTGCGCGCATACCCTTGGCTTGGCGCTCGGCGTATCCTTCCCCGTCGCTATCATCCTCCGATTCGTTGTCTTCGTCCTCTTCTTCCTCTTCCTCCCCGTACAGCCGGCTATACTCCCGGTGTCGGAGCACGGCCTTGTGGTTGGTGGGCAGATAGTGCAGGTAGGAGCGACCCGATTCCTTCTCCTTCTCCTTCTCCTCCGTGCCAGGTGCTCCGACGGCGCCATCGACTGCCATGACGCTCTCTTGCTGTCCACCGTCACCATTAGCTGTCTCAACGCCCGCTTGTGTTGTTCCACCGCTGACGTCTTGAGCCACGACGACGATCGGAGCGTCGGTCTCTGCTGCCGTGACAGCTTCGCTGATCGGCGCGTCGGGTGCCGCGTCGTGGCTGCGGTGATGGGAGCTGCTGGCGCGATCCTCCCAGGAGTGACCGGTGAACCTGGCAAACCGCCGCTTGAACTCGTCGACGGCATCCTGCCTCGTGCTGTACGCCTGTATGCCGGCCTTGGTGTCCCAGACGTAGAATCCGTACTTGACAGACTGTTCCCGTCGCTCCTCCGCCGTTATCACAACCTCCATCATCGCTTCGTCGCTGGCCTTCTCGGCGTCGCGAACGGCGTCCTCCGTGGGGAGTGAGCGAGCGAAGAGGGCCTGCAGCTTAACCGAGTTCTCCATGCTGCTCGCCTCGTTCAGGTAGGCGTCGAGCAGATAGCCATCTTCCTCGAGCAGGCCTGCACCCTCGTCGACTCGCTTGTTATCGTCATCGCTGCCGAGGTAGACGTCGTTGGACTCAAGGTCGCAGGTGACGCCCAGAGACGAGAGCGCCGTCCCGGCTTCGCCGGTCACCAGCGACCTCGTTCGCCAGATGAGCAATGGCGCGCTCTCATCAAAGGGCACGGCGTCGTCAAAGTGCACAAAGGGCGACGGCAACGGAATGCTCTCTATCTCAGGCACCGTGAGCGGCGGAATCGGCAGGTCGTCTTCGTCATCGGCCGACGCTTGTCCTGCACGCAATACGAGCTGGTGGGCCCCCGGAGGGCAATGGTGCTTAAGTTGAGAGGAATGCACGTACCCTCAACACGCGGTCGCTTGACGTCGATCCATTCCTCTTGAGGCTGTGACGACGACTCCGAGAAGAAGTCCTCCTCGACCTCTTCCCCGCCTGCAATCCCATCTCTCCCTGGTTGAGATCACGCGTGACACGCTCACTGAGCCAAACGTGCGGGGGACGTACGTTTCCGCTTTCGCTGGTTGCGCTGACGCCTGAGATCTTGCCATTGTCGCAGATAGAGGGCCATCTCTCCCTCGCTCAGCGTGGTGAACGACAGGTTGCGCGTGATTCGGGGAATGCGCGCCTCGCTCTTTCGCAACCAGCCGACCAGCTGCTCCTTGAGCCGCGTGAGGGAGGTGTTGCGTTCCCACCGCTGACGTCGCTGTTCCTCTGTGCTATGATCGCCCGAGCTGCCCGAGTCCGGCGCCACATCGGCCTCATCGAGCGCGCCAGCGTAAAGCTGTAGCCCCTCGAGCACGCGACGCAGTAGCTCCGTCACCTGCTTCACCGCCACGTTCATACGCTGTCGCTTGCTCTGCTCTCGCTTCCTTCTGCCATCGCCCTCCGTCTCCGCCGTCTCGGTGGAGACGTCGGTATCGTCAGTCGTGGCTGTCGATAAGCTGTGGTGCAGGATCTCTGGGAAGTGGTCCAAGAGCGTCTTGGGTGCAGCCTCTTCCTCATCGTCATCATCGTCCTGGTCATCGCCTTTGCCATCGCCCTCGCCCTCGCCCTCGCCCGGCACGGCATCACCATCAACAGTTGCAAGACTGGAGGCAGTCCCTGTCAGGGACGAAGTCGAAGTCGAAGTCGAAGACGAAGACGAAGACGACGACAGCGAGAGGAGGGACGCAGGAGACGGCAGGGCGGCGGCAAGGTCGGGGAAGAGAACACCCACGATAAACGTGAGCGAGCGTGGCCGGGCGACAAAGTCATGGATGATGGCCGCGCAGAAGCTAGATGAGACCAAGAGCACGCAGTCGCCGGCCTTGTTGACCGCATGCGGGTTTGCTCCAGACTGTTGTCGCCAATGTGGTCAGTTTGCTGTCACTGGCCAACGTCGTGCAAGGAGCAGGAGCAGGAGGGGAAGAGGAACCAGCAGGAGGAAGAGTGTCATCTTCCACAGGTTCAGTCGGCCAGCGAGGAACAGCGGAGTGTCCCCTTTGTCATTCGCGGCGTTGATGTCCAACCCGTGCGCCAGCAGAAGCCTGCATGGTCAAGTTAGGTGTCCACGACGCACGGCAAGCGCCGATCAGTCAGTTAAGTGTGCGCACGTACTTGACGCCGGCCTGGTTGTCGGTCATGACTGCGTAGAAGAGGGCCGTGTTGCCCGTCCCCTGCTCGACGTCCTGTCCGTTTGCGCCCAAACGCAACAGCAACGCCATCTGTGTCGCGCGAGGCGTCAGGGGGGGCAGGATCGACACGGCTAAGTGTGCGTTTGGTAGCAGGCGGATGCGGGACTGTACCACTTCAGTGTTATGGCAGGCCGCGTGAGCGTACGGTCGCACGGCGGTTAGTAGCGGCGTCTGGCCTCGCGCGTTTCTTGCCTGCAGGGCTTGGCGTATCTGCGCTTTGAGGCCTCTGTGTTGTTCAGGAAGCGTCTCCTCCTCCTCCCCCGAGCCTTTGACGATCGACTCCTTCTTGTCCGCAGCAGGTGTGGACTGGACTCCGTCGACCTCCACGTCCATGTCCGCCTCGCCTGCGCCATTCTCGCCGGTTTGGGCGCTCGTTGAAGCGGCGACGTCCTTCTTCTCGATGGCGGCCAACAGGGCCTTGAGGAGAGCGAGGCTCTGGTGATCGCGTGAGATGACGTGGAAGAAGTTTTCGCCGTCCGCGTTGCGTTCGAAGAGATCCGCGCCGTGTTCGACGAGCTTGAGGACCAACGACGAGAACACCTCCGGCCTGAGTGTGGGTATCTCATCGCTGGCAGCGCCGCCGGTCTGCCGGCGTGCCAAGGCAGTGAGGAGCGTGTCGCCCTGTTCGTTGCGCATGGTACATCCGTATTCTGCAGCGTGTGGATTCCAAGACGGAGTGACAGTAGTAAGAGAGTGTGCATCGCGGTGTGCATCGCACCAGCGCCTTTCTTTCAGTGTACCTTTCTCTGCGGCCAAGAGGACACGAAGTACTCGCTGGGCGTGCTTATCGGCGGTGGGTACGGCGTTGGCAAGAGCCAGCAGAGAGTCACTGGACCCCTTCGTTGTCAGGTACGCCTGCAGCTTGTTCTCAGCCCGTAGACTCTGCAGGTAGAGGCAGAGGCGCATAAGTCTCCCTCACAATGGACAGTGGTGGTGCAACGACATCGACGTTGTTACGGCAAGGTGGCACACGATACCTTGAGCATGTGATATACGAGCTGGAACTGTCTACTGGCAATCAGGTCGTGCATGTGCTCCGGCTCAACGTGGCACTCGTCCGTGATCCCGTGGACGACCTCGCTGCACACGCGCGCTTTGATTAACCAGCAGCTCACCATGCGACGCACTTGCGGTTCCTGGGGTTCCAGCGTACAATCTCGCGTGTGCGGCCAGCAGACTTATAAGCGACTGTCGTCTCTCCGCCTCCTCCCTGCCTGTCCCTGTTGTGGGAGAGGGAAGTGAGGTTGATCGACAGCAACAACAACGAGACGCGGGGGATGTGCAACGTACGCGGCATCTGGAAGTACGCGTTGATGTTGGCACCGGCCGAAAGCAGAAGCCTGCACACCTCAAGCGCGCCCTCGTGGGCAGCCCATGCGAGTGCGGAATTGCCCCAATTGTCGAGCAGCAGCGGGTCGGCGCCCATCTTCAAGAGCCGCCACACTAGAGTTGGGTTGTTGTTCCTGAAGAGAGAGAGAGAGAGTTGAGTGTCGAGAGGGGAAGACACTCGTTGGGGGGTGGCTGTGCGTACTTGCTGCCGTAGTGGAGGGGAGTGTTCCCCTTCTTGTCGCGGTTGTTGATCTCTAGAGGCTGGCCCAGGGACCGGCTTAGCGAGAGCAGCATCGAGAGCGCAGACGTAGCGTTTTCATCGCTGTCCTCTTTGGACAGCACGACGTGGATGGCCTGGCACCGCAGCCCGTCCCATTCCATCCACGCATTCACGTCCTGTGGCGCCACCAAAACATCTCGTCAGGGTCGCGCAAGAGTGAGACACCAGCTGGTGATCGTTTGATGGAGCCGTACCGCGTGGCCGCGTGCGTGCTTGGTGACCAACTTGAACATAGCCAGTCGGTCGTGCATCAGAGCATAGGCGAAAGGAGTGATGTCCACGCGCATGCCGTCATAGCGATCGGCCAGGGGCCAGTTGGCCCGGACGTTCCTCGGCTGCCCAACTAGCTCGGGCTTCCGCGACAGGATCTCCTTCACCAGGGCCTTTGAGCCTGCTCTGATGCTGGCTAGGAGAGGCGTTAAGCCGTGCTTTTCCTCGAAGACGTAATTGAAGCACCGATTGAACGTCTTCAACTTGGCCCTGAATTCGGCGTCGTCGTCGTCCACAACCTCGTATCTCGTCGTCGCGGCCTCGTAATCTTTCTTGGGCGGCTTCTTGCCGGCGGCTAGTCGCTTCCTCAGAGCGCTCGCGCGCTCCCTCTCGCTGTTGTCCATGTTACGGCGCAGGATAGGGCGCCGCATGCATTGGACCGGCTCGTCCACGTTCTCGTCGGTGATGAGCTTCTCCACAAACCACCACCTATCGTACGCCAAGGCATAGCCCATGGCCGAGTTACCATTACAGTCTCTCGCCGTCGGATCCGCTCCTTTCTGTTCGTCAAACACAACACGCGCACAAGCAACACCACAGACGTCACACACACACACTGTCCTGATGACTTCGAGCGAGAGGACATGCCAAATGGCCGTACCTCAATGAGCGAAAGGAACAGCGGTTGTCGGTCATGGGCGATCGCGGCGTGCAGAATCGTTTTGCCAGCTGCATCGACACGACACGACACGACGCGAACGTGGCATGGGTAATGATGAAGCTAAAGTTCAATCACGCGCGCTGCATCACAGCGCAATCCGACTCTCTGATACCAGAGACGTGGTGGTGGTGGACATACCAGAGTTGGCGGCCGATGGGTCAGCGCCGGCGGACAACAGCTCTTCGGCGACCTGTGGATCCTTGGCACAGGCGAGGTGCAGAGGCGTATTGCCGTCCTCATCTCGCGCGTTGATCTCAGCGCCGTATTTGAGCAGCGTCTTGACCACCGCTGCGGTGTGGTGCGAGCTGGCGCGGAGGATCGGCTTCGCGCTGAGGCTGATGTTGCTGATGATGTTGACGTCGAGCGGCGGGTCGAACTTGTGACCGTTTCGCAGAAGCACATCCACCCAGCCCTCCAGCGCAGCTCCGCTTCCCTCCGCCAAGAGCTGGATCAGCGGGTGCTGATCGCTCGTGTACTTCCACTCCTGGCCATCAGACAATCATGCATGGTCAGCAGCGCTGCGGCACAAAGCAGCGTCACTGAGCTCAGTGTGTCGCACCTTAAGCTTGTCGTCCATTGACGTGAGCAGGAATTCGAACAGGAGCATGGCCTGGCTTCTCCAGAGCTCGACGACGAGCTTGTGCCAGTGATTGGTCATGTCAGTGCGAGGCAGCAGCACCTTGCCGAGCTCCTCTTTGGCGGTGACGCCGAGGTTATTGTTCCTCAAGACCGTGAACAGATGCGGAGCGTCTGTATGCAGAAAAGCGAAGAGGCGCCTTGGTCAGTTATCCCAAGCGCTGGCTCTCTCTCTCTCTCTCACCACCATCAAGTAGCCAGCCTGTGGGGGGTGTACCAGGGGAGACACTCTTCGTGATGTCGGCCCCTCTCTCCACCAAGAGCTCCACCACAGCAGTCTGCCCGTGCTCGCAGGCAACGTGCAGAGCCGTGTGTGTCTTTCTGACGCCAAACAATCCACCATGCAGCCAACTGATCTCCTTGTTGACGTCGGCACCTGGTGCACGCGCACGCCACGCACACGCACACGTAGCACACGCACACAGCAGTGAATAGGGCATACGGGAGGCGGTGGAGAGTCGAGGCGGGAGGTGAAGCAAGCGGGGAACAGCCGGTGTACCTTTGTCCAGAAAGAAGCGTGCCGCGTCGAGGTCGCCACTCTTGCAAGCCTGGCGCACGAGTGATGAGTGTCCGGACCTCCTCCATGGGCTATGCACTAGAGCAACAGCAGCAGCAACAGCAGCAGAGAGCAGAGCAGAGGCAGGCTTTACCTGCATGAGCGGAGTGTAGTGATCGGCGGATTCCTGATCCAGGAGCGCGGCGTGTGGTGGGCCGAAGAACTCCAGCACCCTCTCGGCCGCCATCACATCGAACGAGCCTGTCACAGGCAACGCCAGCATGGATGAGAAGCACTCGTCGCACAACACAGCACAGAGCACAGAGCACAGAGCACAGCACGCGGTCGTTGCATGCGCACGATGGCATGACGCAAGCAAGCGAGCAAGCGAGCAATCACGCACCGGCGCGGGGTGAAGACCGCACGAGCTCATGGAGGGGACGCAGCCCGACAAAGGCCGCGCGGCTGACGGCGTCATCGCGCACCGCTTGAAAGGCGCTGCTGCTCGCCTTCTTGAGACCCTCCAGCAGTTGCGTCGCCGCCACGCCTGCAGGCACGAACCAATTTAAATTTAAACAAAACAAAACAAAACAAATAAATTGGTGCAGACGTTAATAAATTAAATATTAAATTTATATATTATAATTATCATATATATATATATATATATATTAAAAATAGGGATCAGGGTGGGGGTCTAGTACTGGTCGGGGTGGGCTGGGCTGCTGCCGCCGGCGGTGCCGGAACTGTACCAAAGGTGAAGTAAGACATGGTGTGCTGCGGTCTTAGCTTCCGAGGGGGCGGCCCTCGTCAACGCAGTGAAAGGAACGCTGGTGTGCTCCCCGGTGGTGTGGTCAACTACCGGCCGAACACAAGTTGCAACTGTCGACCCCAACTGCATTCCACGCATAATATATTTCCTCGAAGTTTTATGTCAAAGAAATGCATCCGGAAAATATGCGAGAAAAGTAGTCGGAGCAAGATGCACCACAGCACCGGCAGCAGCAGCACACAAGAGCGACGGCGTCCCACGACGGTGCGTCTCGGCGCCTTCCTCAGCCGCGTCCTTCACGTGAAGTTTTAATTGTTTTGTGGTGGTGGTGGTGGGGGGTAGCAGGGAGGAGGCGGTGGTGGCGCGGCAAAGGCGAGACAGGCCTGCCACGCGGTGTGCCGGGGGTGCTTGCGACCGCAGCCGCGCCATGTGGTCGGGGTGGTGGTCGTGGGGTGCGGCACCCTCATGCTTCTCCTCCTCTGGACGACCTCCAACCTGCAGGTTCGTTCGGTCGGTCGTGTGTGCGTGTGTGTGCGTGCGTGATTCGAAGTTAGTTCTCTCAAGTCTGCCCCACCACGATCATGTAGGTCATGAACTCGGTCTGGTTCCCTCCCCAGCTGGCTATCACTCGGCACACCATCGCCATCACCGATCTGCCACCCGCGCTCGTACGCACGTCTGCCTGCTGGTCGAGGACCACGTTCTAACCCTCATGTGTGCGTGTGCGTGTGCGTGTGCGTGTGCGTGTGCGTGGACGTGGGCGTGGGCGTGGGCGTGGGCGTGGACGTGGACGTGTGCGTGGGCGTGTGTGTTGGCTCTCTGTGGCGTCTACATGTGGCAACGCAGGCCGGTACGACGATAGCGGTGCTTTCGGACATACACTTCTCGTCGATCTACTCCCACATCTCGCAGGACTTTCTCGAGTCAGTCGTGGCGGCGGTACTGCTACCTCTCTGCTGTTATCTCGAGACCAGCAGTGTGGTGGTGGTATGCTTCCAACTCACCAATCTCTGATTTACATATTCCTCAGGTTAACAACTTGGAGCCCACGCTGGTCCTTGTTGTGGGTGACGTGGTCAACAACGACCCCGGCTCGGCCTCCGTCGTGGGACAGACGCTCGCTCAGGTGCGTAACTAATTGCTGCACACATGTGCACACGTTGAGGACTGCGCTTACGCTCACCTTCATGTCGTCTTGTGTGGAGTACAGCTCAAACCATCCGTGGGGCCACACGGGACTCTGGTCGTGCTCGGCAATCACGATGATCGAGCCGTGCGTTGTCCCTTGTTGTGCCTTATGCGCCGCTGCCCATCATGATCTGACGTCAGCAACGTTGTGTGGTTGGTGGTGCAGATCATCAGCACGCTGAGGGAGCTGGGGATGGAGGTGCTGGTGAATCAGGTCAAGTACCCGCTGGGCCAAGGGCTGGCGTTCGTGGGACTCGGCGACATTTGGCTTGGCGACTTCGCGCCTAAGACCGTTCTCGACTCCTTACCTCCATCAGAGCCGCGAATCGTACCGCCCCGCATGCCACACAGCTCTCTCTCTCTCTCTCTCACACACACACACACACACATCCTGACACAACGGACAACGCGGCGTGCCGATGCTCTGCAGGTTTTGAGTCATCATCCCGACACCGCCAACGCATTACGAAAATGGCGCGTCGACCTCCAGGTGAGTGTTGGCAATGTGCTCGGTTAGGTTGATTGTTGGTGGGCCAAGGGCTCACACGTCTTCTTGCTCTCCTCCTCCTCTCCTCTGTGTATCAGGTGGCAGGCCACACGCACGCCACGCAGATCGCACTTCCCCTCGTCGGAGCTGTGCTGCCGCTGGTTCATCGCATCAAGTCCTTCCTGCCGGAGTGGATTCAAAACAGGGTTCGTCGCAACCCTCGCCTCTTACATGCTGCAGGATTGGGCCAACCTCTTTGCTTGGTGTGAGCAGATCCCCTACATCGGGTACACCAACGTGATGGAGGACTGGGATCTGGTGTACGGCCTACACTCGGTGGAGCGGGAGGGCGTGGTGGAGCCAGGCGGTGGTGACCCCGTCAATAGGGTGCTCATCACTGCCGGCGTGGGCACCACCCCGCCCTTCCGCCTCGCCATCCCGCCCGAAGTGATGCTCCTCACCCTCGTCCAATCCAGCGGCAGCAACCGTTTCGCAGACTAGGCCAATTGGCCTCCGCCGAACGAACTGCGAGGGCCGATGGCCATGCTTTTGATCTTCTATGTACATACATGCATTTGCCAGTCAAGAAGCGATGGCAGCGGCGACGTTGATGGTGGAGCTGATCTGGTAGCGCCGCAGCGAGGGGCGCGAACTGTCGAGATGGTAGGATCGGAGGAGGAACTCGGCCGGTCCCGGGTGGTCGAGCAGAGCCTTCATCTTGCCTTGGATGCTCTCTCGCGTGCAGTTGTTCTCCTCCAGGTTGACCGCCTCGAGCCCGAAGAACAGCGCCTGCGCATCATCGAAGGAGTGAGGGGAACGTCCATCAGCTCCTTTGCAAGCAAGCGAGCCAAGCCAAGGGCTGTGGTGGGGACGAGCTGACGTACGCCCTCGCGGTCGTAAACGTAGGCGTTGAGGGTGCCGGTGGAGTCTCGGAGCTGCAGCTGGAAGAGGTAGACATACGGCGCCTCAGGCTTGACGCTCGAGGGCCGTGTGATGGCTTCCACCTGCTCTGGCGTCACGCCCACCACACGCGCCTGGCAGCGGAACAGCGCCGTAGACTGGCCAAACACACTCAACGCAATCCAGCAAGCAACATCAGGGCCTGACCGTGAACGAAAGCGAGGCAGGGGAGCATCAACTCAACTATCTGGGCACGCACCTCTGGATAGGAGAGGATCTCCGCGATGGTCGAGAATGCCAGATCATGGCCGCGCACGATCACTGATGTGTGTATGCGCACGCCACTGAGAACGAGGTCCGGAGCAAGTTAGGCCAATACGGAGGGAGACCGTACCGGTGGGCGGGGAGAGTGGTATGTCGGGACGTGCGGGGGCCTGGTTCCCAGAGATGGCTGTGACATGGTGCTTTGTGTCAGCAGAGGCCTCTGCTTTAGTATGCGTGATGGTGGTAGTTGTGTGCTCCACTTTGACTGGCTCGACATCCTCGGCCTCCTTGGCCAGGAACGCACGCTTCTTCTCGTCGAAGCCCCTATCGTCGATAGATGGATGAGACACGCACACAACACACACGTGTGCGCGCGCGTCATGATGGCCAGCAGCGTACTTGAGGAGAGCGTCAACGCGGGGATCCGAGAGCGGCAGGACTTCAAAGAGGGAATTCATGCGTGCGGCGCAGTACATGTAGCCGTTGGCGTGCTTGTGGCCCTTGACGTTGCGCAGATGCACCCACGTGCCCACCGGCACGGCCAGCAGCCGGTTCATGACGGGAAGCGGCATGTCGATCACCACACGCAGCCGCGAGCTCAGCCCGTCCACGGTTTGTGCCTGTCCGTTACTAGCCATTCCGCTACACCATCGCAGTGAGTCACCACACTCTTCGCAATGTGGCGTGCTGAGCGTGACGTTTGTTCAGAGCACGCATTGCAGCACGTACTATGTGTCGAGGGGCGCCTTGGTGCCATCCCACACCAGCAGGGAGTGAACTGATTCCGCCCTGATCTCAGTGATCTGCACAAGCGAGGGTGAGCTCTAGGTACGTAGCCTCGTTGGACGTGAGTGAAAGAGCTGAGCGTACCTGACACACGAGGTCAAACCAAGCGTTTTCCTCCACCTGCGAGATACGGCGCACGTACGGGCTCTCGCTCACGGCGTGAACAGAGGCTAGAGGGCTGGTGGCAGCAGCAGCAGCAGCAGCAGTGGAGGTGGTGGCGGTGGAGGCTGCGGCAGGAATGATGTTTATCGACGACGCCCACACACGGATGCTCTTGATCCGCTCCTCGTCCTTGGTCCTACGCCACGGGCTTTATGAGTGGTGTTCGAACAAAGGCCACGAGGATCAAGAGGGGAGTGCGTGTACGTGAAGGTGGCGTGCTCTGAGCTGGAGCCTCGCGGGGCCAACGGCGCGCCGGGCGTTCCATCCACCAGGATCCACGCAAACCCACGCCTTGCAAACAGTTGCGGTGAGACGTGATCGTGCATTCGATGAGCGCATGGATGATGGTGATGGGGAATGTACTTGTTGTGTGAGCCCACGCCTTGCAAGCCCTCACCGTAGCGCTGGATCTAAGCTTCCCACACGCCCGCCCAAGACACCAGTCAATCAGTCACTTGGTCCAAGGGGACTGCGATGATGAAGGCGGGACGAAGGTGTGCGTGCGTGCCTGGAGGCGGTGGAGGCGCATGACGTCTCCGCACTGCGGCGCGGGGAGCAGGCCCTGCTCGGGGGCGAAGAGGTTGACGCGCAGGCCCTCCTCCTTGGCCGGCGCCGACACGTCCACCACCACCAGCGCCACCACCCAGTCTGTATATTTTTATTTTATTATTTTAGTTTATTTTATTATATATTTTTAAAAAGTTAGTTACCCCAAACTAAACTTTTAAATAAAATAAATAATAAAATAAAATGGCGTACCAGTGCCTCGAGTGGGCCGAGGGGCTTTGACGGCCCGCACGACGCCGTACACGTTGGCTTGGCCCGGCGCGAGGTCGCTGATGCGCGTGTAGGCGTACTCGGTCGAGGTCTTGCTGGTGGTGGTGGTGGTCGAGGGCGGAGGTGGAGGCGCAAGAGGCGCAGGGTCCTGCATGAATCGGCGTGCGCTGGTGAAGCGGGGCGGCGCGGGCACGCGCCTGCTGACCTGCACCCCGTCCTCCGCCTCCTCCTGCGGCTCCTCCACCTCCTCTTCTTCTTGCTCCATCAGCCGCCTTCTAATCTCGCCTCGCTCCTTCGTGAGCCCCCCGCAGCTCTGCTCCTCCCTCGCCCGCCTCATCCTCCGTCCAATCTAATAAAAAAATAACAATGATCTGAAATAATTACAGGAATTTGACAAATACTTCACATTCTTCCATGCACTTTGGTTGCAATGAAATCAGTGTGTAGCAGAACATGTAACCCTACAAGCAGTATGCGCTGGAAAAAAAATTAAACAAACGTTACGATCGATTGTGTTTGTATTTACAGATCACGCTCAAGATGGTGAGCTATCTCCCTCTACATGGTGAGCTTCTGGCCCACGCACTTCTCGTTGAGGAGCTTGTTCTTGTTGCGGTCAAAGGCGGCCTGGCGACACGAGTCGATGCTCTGGCAGGCGTGGTCCTCGGGCAGGCGGTGGCCTCCGCAGAACTTTTGCTCGCAGAATCGGCAGTCGCCCGTGATCATCACCGCCCGCTTGGTGCACTCGCCGAAGCAGCACTTGGTCTTCTTGCCACCGCCGCGCAGGCGGAGGACGAGGTGGAGGGTCGACTCCTTCTGGATGTTGTAGTCGGCCAGGGTGCGGCCGTCCTCG
>CDFA01024827.1:3649-16522 GCA_000826305.1 Acanthamoeba healyi | reverse complement strand
AGGTATCCAGTTTAAGCTCATCTGTTGTAAAGCAAACCTCTAGGTAAGCAATAAACAAAACAGTCAGATGTGTTTAAGTCATACTTTCATGTTCTCCACATTTTTTTCTAGAGATCTTCACCACTGCCACTGGCTCATCTTCAGAACCCTCAACATTCACAACATTGGTCACACAGAAAAGCATGGACTACAACCATGTGGCTCTTCTCATGCAGTGCCTGAAATGCCACATGTCCATCCAACAAGACCACCAAAGCAGGTCTTCAGTGCAGTGCTTCCCCCTGTGAGCAGACCTTCCACCCAGTGTGCAGCCTAACCCTCCCAAGTGGTGACCAAGTCTGCTGTCAGCAGTGCTACAACAATGCCACCACCTTGGTTGGAACTCCATAGCACCACCAATTTCCCTTTTTTCCTGGATTTGTTTTTCCTATGCTTGTATTCCAGAATACAACTTGTAAAGAAAACGTCTTCTTTTTGAAAGCTCACTAAAATCCATTTAAACTGTAACATACTGACTAACAAATTGATTTGTTTTTTTTTCTTTTTTTTTCTTTTTTGTGTAACCATTTCAAAATTTTATTACGTTTTTAGGGGTGCTTGTGGTCGTGGTGCACGGTCATTTGGGAGTACACATTTGTTACTACTTAGTTACTATTTTCCTTGGCACTGCGTAAACGCGTTCTGATTGGTCATAAACGAATAAATGTGAAGTAATTCTTTTGGCGCGTTCTATCCGGTGCTGAAACCCGAACAAAGGAGAGCAAGCGAAGCATGGAGCAACTTCGGGGCCAGCGCGGCGTGCCGAGTGCCGCTGTGCTTCTCGTCCGACTCTTCTTTATCCTCTCCGTCTGGCTGGCTGCTGCACCCTCGTGCATTGTCGCGGTCGAGGCGACCTTCAACTGTACCTGTAACCCCCAAACCTCCGCCCACTGTGCAGCTGTACACATCGGCCCCGCACCCTCCGCCCTCCCCCTGTGGGAGCGACATGCCACCGCGTCCTCTGCTCGTCCGCCTCCTTGGCACCACCGCACGCTTGCGACCAATCCAATAATTACTGGTTTTTGTCGACACCACTAACTCCAAATTAAATCCGTGCCGTGCAACACCACCCGTGCACAGTTGAGGTGTGCGCGAGTGGGTGCGCCTATACCACCGTGGAGGCCGCCCTCAGTGACAGTGTCGGCATGAGCGATACGATCATCTACGTGAGACCAGGCGAATATAACCAGGCAAACACCTCCACAGTTTCTCACAGAAACGTCACTCTTGCGTGCGCCTTCCTCCTGTTCCCCTCCACCCAAACTTCAGCTCCCTCTTCTGCCTGCCTCATCGCCTCAGGCTTCATCTTTTTCTTACTAGCGTGATCTTCGCAATCGTTTGGCTGGCATGTGCGTGCATTGGGCGCGAACAGCCTCCTTGGGGACGTGACGATCATCACCCCCGCCTCGAACTACTGGATCAACGTTGTCGCTTCTGGCTACGTAGTGGTCCAGGGCGGCTCTCTCACACTCACCGGTGGTGGTACGCACACCACTCCTCTTTTCTTCTCACCTGTGCCTGGTTTAAGCTCACACTGTCGACGACAGGTATCCACGTGGATGGCTCTTCCTTCACCTTGCATTCGCCGCTGACCATCCTCAACGGCGCCACTGGTTCGCTAATCTCCTCGTGCATAGCTTTTGGCTTTGCTTGTCGCCCCTTCAACTACTTCACTTCCGCCCGACCCTTCTGATGATCCTTGTGGCAGGCATCGTCTTGAGAGGTCATGCCAGCTTCAGCCAGACCGGCGACATCAACGCGATCATGACATCTGGTGTGGAGAGTATGGTGCCCTGACTGTCTCCTCGTTCATTCACCTGATGCACGCGCGCGGGCTCACGCACAAACTGTAATCGCATGCATCTAGTGGTCAAGTTGGAGGAAGGGTCAGAGTGGGTTCAGTCAGGCAACGGAATCTTCGATTGTTCTGATGAGACCGATTGTAAGGGTATGTGCTCTCCGCCGAGAACACCACACCACACCACACCACACCACTGACGAGAGGGGAACGTGATGTGGTGACCAGCGGTGACACTCTCCGAAGGTGAATGGACGCAGTCTGGTGATTTTACAGCCAATCTTGGATCGGACAGCACTGGTACGTGTTGTTGTGAGGGTATTGCTGGGTCTCCTGCTCCTGCTCTTCGTCTGTTCCTGGCGTCTCCTCTTCTCCTCGTCGTCGTTCGTTGTGGTTGTTTACATCATAAGCTGATGTGCCGTCGGTTTCACAGGGCTCAACGCTTTCCTTAGTAAATGGACGCAGGAGGGCAAAGTCAACATCATAGCTGCCGATCGCTCCAAAGGTATGCCCATATCATATGCGCACTGCTGTGCGCGCAACACTTGAACCAAACCAAACCAACGCTGCCAGTTGCAGCGGCAGGCCATCACTCATAAGTGCCCATTTGCTCAACCTACAGCCGTCGTTATCAACACCACCACCTGGGACCAGAGCAACACGGTGAACATCACCGTTGGTCAAGCGTCCACGGGTACTGCTCGTTCGCTCCTGTCCTCTTCCTGTTGCATTTGGGGCTGATGGCAATGCAGGCGTGCACTTGCCTTACGGGGGAATGTGGAACCAATGGGGCGACGTCGTGATCGCGACCAGCAACTCATCCACAGGTACCTTCACTCTGCTCTAAGCAGGTTGAGCCAAAGCCGTTATTGCTCACTCCTCCGGCACTGCAGGAGTACTCTTTGGAGAGGGCATGTACCCGTCATGGTCGGTGGGTAGAAATGCTTCCATTTTCGTGAGCTCGTCGGGCAAGGGCATCGTCAACGAGGCCAACAATACCATAACGGTGAGCGGCGGCACGCTTTTCATCAGCGCGACCAACGACGCCACCTGTACGGGACTCACAAGACGCCTATGCTCTTGCTTGCTTGCTTGCTTGCTTGCTTGCTTGCTTGCTTGCTTGCTTGCTTGCTTGCTTGCTTGCTTGCTTGCTTGCTTGCTTGCTTGCTTGCTTGCTTGCTTGCTTGCTTGCATCGCTGATGGTGTTCGGTGGGATTGGTGGGGGGAGAGCAGATGCGATCAACTATCCGGCAAAGGTTACGTGCTGCTCCAAATGCCTCTCAAACTATACCTTCACCTGGGACGTCAATGGAAACCGTACGCCTGCACAACCACAGTATGCGACGATGATTGACTGCTTAAGTGATGCCCGCTGGACTATGATCACGCAGGAAACAATTGTACGACTCCCTCGTCCACGCCGTCGCCGTCGCCCTCGCCCTCGCCCTCGCCCTCAGAGAGCCCTTCGGCGTCGCCCTCGCACTCGGCATCGCCCTCTCCTTCTACAAGCCTCACGCCATCAGCAAGTCCGTCAGCGTCACCTTCGCCTACGCCTTCGCCTGGCTACTTCCAGTCATCCACGACTAAGGATGCCGCCGTGCCGATCCTACAGTTCAACTACACGGCACCGCAGCTTGCCATCATGCCCAAGGGTACATTCTCTCCTCCATACAACAATCGCCACTTCACCTGGTTGCCGCCTTGCGTAGGGCTAGTGGAGATGAACGACCGCATCACCACCTGCGTGTTGTAAATGTGCAGACGGAGAGGGCAAGATGGAGGCGAGAGCGGCAGTGGGCGTGGCGTTGGAGGCCGTGGTCGAGGTGGCCAGCAGCACCGACTCATCTCCACTCGCCTCGGCCTTCTGTGTCAATGGTACACGACTGCCCACACGTCCATTGCGGTCGTGCCAGCGCTGATGAACATCACCAACCATCACAGGAGCGTGGAATGCAACGGATGCGCCGCGGGTCACTGCTGGCGCCTCGCAGTCCTTCACCTACTCGTGCCTTCTCACCGACAGCAACGGCACAATGGGGACGGCGAGCGACATGGTGACGATGGAGATGCAGTTCGACCTGTTCGACAACACCACGAACCTTCTGCTCAGCGACCTGGTCAACCTCGTCATGACGCCCTCGCTGACCAAGTTCTCGTTGCGCATGCGCGGTCGGTGGCCTTGGCGCTCGAGCGAGAGCCGGCTCGAGCTGCGCATGACCATCAACCCGACCTTCTCGCGTGCCGTGCTCATCAACACTGTCAACGGCACCACCACGAGCAACAACCAGTCAGTGGCGAGAGCGACGACGTGGCGGCTCGAAGGCCAGAAGGCGGCGGGAGGGCTGAAGCGAAGCGTGGCGACGCTCGTGCGGCTGGTCAACGTGGTCGACCTCGACGGCGAGACGCGCGTGGGCGATGAGTGGATCTCCTCTGCGCTCCAGACATCTGCCACTGGCAAGTCGTCATCGGGGCTGGTGGTGTCGTTTGGTCAGTTCAACGACTCGCTGAGCTACGATCCCGACATCGGCGTGCTCCTCGGCGGTGGAGGCAAGAGTGACGAATCAGGCGGCGATGACAACACGGCGGTGATCATCGGAGTGTCGGTGGCCGTGCCGTTAGCCATCCTGGTGGTGGTCATCGTGGTGGTGGCGGCCGCGGTGATGTTCTGGTTCCGGCGAGACAACGCCGTGCGCTACCATTACGACGACCAGCTGTAAGAGAGTCAGCGGCTGCTGCAACTACACAGAGCGTACGCTATCCACCACCTTCACTCTGCAACTCCTAAAGAGTCTTGGACCATAGAGAGAGAGAGAAGAGAGAGCGAGATGAAGAGCGATGTGTTGTGCGTTAGTTATGAATGTACATGCGGGCAGTGGTGCAAGAGGGGAGGGGAAGAAAGAGGAGCTGAGCTTCCGTCATCGCTCAGCGGCCTGTTCCTGGAGACTCTCCAAGCGGTACATGCGCCGTAGGTTGGTGCAGCTCAGGAGTGATACGCCACCCAGGCGATGTAGCGCTTGGTGGCTTGGAAGATGCGAGCGGACTACACTCACAGGGAGGGAACGGAAGATGGATGATGTCAACGTTAGTCTTCCAAGTCGCGGAGTGACCAACAACACGCGATGTTGATGACGAACCTCGTCGGTGGTATAGACAACGCGCTTCATGACGACCTTGTCGCGCCCCGTCTGGAAGACGAGGGCGAAGCGGTGGCCCTTGATGTGTTTCTCGTACGACTTGACCCGATACCACGGCACGGACAGCAGCGTCTTCCGCATGAGCTGTCCCTCGCTGTTGAGCCCCGTCACCATTGTCACTTGCACTCCGTTCTTGTCCAGCGTAAGCACCAGCTCGTCCTCGCACGAGTCCTGTGCGTGTGTGACGACCACCATCAACAACACACTTCATCAGCAACGGTGTCAGGAGTCGCATGAGGTCAAGGCCGCAATACCTTGGTGACGACGTAGGTGAAGGGCTTGGGGTCTTGGATGAGCGCTGGGTGGTGTGAGAGGAGCAGGTCGTTTGTGTTGCCAGATCGGCTTGACTTCTTGAGCGGCTTCGCTTGACGCGTCGTCGGCCGGCCCGAGCCCTCGAGAGACGGCGACGAGGGCAGCGACTTGAAGCCACCACCGCCGCTGCTGCTGCTGGTTGTGGTGCTGCTCGCAAAGTCAATGGCCTCTGAGCCCAGCAACGACGAGGTAAGCGTGGCCTCGTTGTCGTCGTCGTACGACCTCCGGTCAGCCTTGGTCGATCGCGTTCTCCTTCGTTGGCTGAGCGAGAGGAACAGCCCGTTCAACAGGTTGAGCGGGTTCGATCGGTCCTTTGGCATGTCCTGCTGCGGCTCGACCGCCTGCGCCGTTGCTGTCTTTGCACCGACCCGCGATCCAGTTCGCGACATGTTATCTTCTTCTATTTGACTTGGAGCTTGGCTTGGTTGGTGTCCGAGTGGGTACAAGTCAGTTGGAGGTGAAGAAAACGAAAGCCGGCTACGGCTCGTCGTGTTGTGGAGATAGGGGTTCAACAAAGTTTGAGAGGCGAAGGCAACCAACGGCATGTGCACGTTTCTGGAACAGTCAAGGCTTTTTAGACTTCAGCGCGCGTTTCTTCCTGAATCTGGAACACGATAACCATGTTTGGGCATGGTTGTGCCTTTTTCCTGGTACTGCGGACACGATAGAGCAACCTGTCTTTGGTGCGATTTTGTCGGCACGATCAAGCTACGAAATCATAGGTGTGTAGACAAATTTGGGACGCAGGCATGCCCCTCAAGCAGGCTGTGTGGAGGCTTCACCCCAGGTGCTAGGATGGGTCCGCGGACTGGTGGTGTCCCAGTGCGGCTGCATGGCCTCGATGGCCTGTTGCGCCTCGCCGAGGGCGGCGTGCATCCGCGAGACCATCCCGGCGTCGGCCTCCATCTCGTCCTGGATACCGCCTCCTAGGGCGCTGACCTGCTGTACGGTCCTGTCCCACTCTCGGGCACGGTTGCCCATGTCGCCCTTGCCGATCTCCTTCACCTCTTCCCACTTGAGCCTGATCGACTCCACTTCCTGGTCGAGCAGGTAGAGCAGGCCTTGCGACCCCACGCGGCGACGGAAGTGAGCGTACTCGCCTTCGAGCTGCACGGTGAGCAAGTCCTTGCCCTCTTCCGGCTTCTCCGCAAACAGCCTCTCCTGGTGTATCACAAAGTCCTCCAGCTGAAGAGGCGCAAGTGTGTGAATAAAAAGAACGAAACAGCAAAGAACGAAAGCGAAGAGTCGGACCAAAGTGCGGGCAAGGTGCTTGTCTCTGACGACTTCGCTGGATGTCTTCTCCATACGACCGCGCAGAAAGATCGGTGCGAAGACTTGTCCCAGCTGAGCGTGGGTCATCCCGTTGCGCTCGTGATGCGCCTCGAGTCGGCGCAAGAGGGGCAAGAGGGCGCGTATCTTCTGGAAACAGTCCGACGGAACGCTTGTCCGAAGGAGATTCCGATACTGCTCTATCCTCTGCGCTGGATCCACGAGCGCTACGAGGAGGTACGCACAACGAAAGGCTCAGTGTCACTGCACAGCACGAAACGACAACGTATGCTCGAGCAAACGTACCGGCGATTGCCAAGAAGGACGGCTCCAGTTTGAACGTCAGGAGAGGCATGTGGAGCTGCTTGAGCTTCGTCACCATAAACTGTCGAGTGCGGAGGGTGAGCAAAGATGGTCGTGGGCAAATCAGGTGTGCGTGATGACGAACCTGAAAGATGGAGTATGGGTTGGTAACGATCCCCAGGTCGAACGAAGACTCTTTAGAGTCGGCCATCCTGCGCAAAGCCTGCTCTAGTGCATTGATCTCGCTCTGCACGGCCTTCTCCGCGTTCCACAGCTCGGGCGTCAGCAGCGGAACTAGACTGCTGCTTCGTCGCTCGTCCAGAGTTCCAGCCGCTTCCGCAGCTTCCTCATGCTCCGCGCCGCTGTAGGTCGGCAGTTCGCTAATCGAGTCCTCGAGAGTGTCCTTGTCGATTGCTCCCTCTGGTTGCTGCTGTCTGTGTTCCACGTCTTCAACAAAGTAGTTGGCGATCCGTTTCACCACCGCGGTCACCTTGGCCGGGTAGCGAGGGTCGGCCGACTGTCTCTCTTGTCCTTGCGCTGTTGTACGGTGGTTGGTCACGCATTGAACGATCGTATCACGTGAGAAGCTATAGCACGCCAAGCTTTGGTCCTTGTGGATCACACACGCGCGTACCCTGCTTCTTGGCATTCATGATGGATTGCACCCATTGCAGCAGTTCCTCTGCACGTCACGACCGATTAATCATGGTTAGGGGTCATGCGGGTGGCACGAAGGGACGCTGGCACCGACGGCGAGAACGAGCATACCCTCAGACGATGCGGAGAAGTACAGCGTCTTGGCAGGTTTGTTGCTTGCGTCCCTGTGCACATACAGTGAGACGACCCGAATAGAGTCAATGAGCTCGATGCGCCAGCTCGTTGTTGGGGAGAGGGGGCATACGAGTCGTCACCAGCAGGCTTCTTCGTGCCCTCTTTGCTGTGCTCTTGCACTGCAAAGACGAAGGCGTGGTGGGGATCTGCGACCGTCTCAGAGAGCTGTGGCACAAGCGAGAGACATACAGATACGCCGCTTCAGATCACGGTGGCAAGTCACGAACCAATCGGTCCAGGGACAACACGAACGTGTACCCCGGCAAAGGCTTTGTGGTAGGGCGATGAAACCAGGATGGTCGCCTTCTTCAGTTCGATCTCAAAGGTCGGAATGGTCTATTTGAGCGAGCAGGTGGCCGATCTCGCTCGTGGTCAGTCGTACAACGAAGAGTGAGTGAACTCGGGAAAGGTGGGGATCGGACAGTCAAGTACCTGCTGCTGGTTCTTGTAGTAGACCAGCGAGGACTGGCGAACTTCGACGAAGCGCTTCTGCCACTTCTTTAGAAACTTTGAGTCCGAGGCCTGGATCTTCTTCTTCAGCCAGCCCCTCAGGAGGCTCAGCTCCGGCTCCTGGGATGAATATATCAACTCCAGAGTGAGTGACTTGCATTGTACTGATGTGTAGGACAGACACTGTGAGTCATACCTTGGGGGTCACTGCAGCGGCTCTGGTTGGCGTGGAGGGTGAAGCGTCCGATGTCGCCGGTTTGGTCTGTGCGGATGAGTTGAGGACGGGCAGGCTTATTTCCCTCTTGCCTTGCTTGATTGCGAGCAGCAGACTGCTGTCCCCGTCGCTGAAACACGTTGCAAGGAGGTCAGTGTGACGTACAGGTAAGCAGCAAGCGGAGAGAGTAGTTTACTTGTTTGTGATGTTCGGATCGGCGTTGTGCTTGAGCAGGAGGTTCACCAATGCCACATGCTCGCGTGTACTGCCACGTTGGATGGACAGAAACACATCAGCGCACTTGATAATAACAAAAAAGGTCGCAGCTTCACGTACACGGCGTAGTGTAGTGCAGTGTTCCCGAGCGCATCCTGATGGTTCGCCCCACCAAGCAGCATGATGATCATCCCCACCATATCTACACCCAAAGAGCATGCGCGTTTCGTCAGCACTAAAGAACGAAAGCGAAGGCAAGGAGAACGAAAGCGACGAAAGGCGCGCACCGGTGAATGTCTTGACGGCCGCCTCTCCCTCCTGCGGGCAATTGGCCGCCGCCAGGTGGAGAACGGTGGTCGAGGGCGCCGTCGTGCCCGATGTGCTCACCGAGGTGGCCGTTGCGCCCTTGGCCAGCAAGTAGTGCGCGACCTCGAAGCGCTGGGTCTCGAGCGCCATGTGAAGAGGGCTCTTCCTGCCCAGCGAGTCCCGCCCTTCGTCCGCGTCACCACCACCAGCGCTCGGCTGTTGCGCGGATTCCTGTTGTTGGGGCAGGGTGACGGCATTGAGGTCGGCGCCGTGGACCTCCACGAGCAGCTTCACGGCGTCGAGGTGGCCGTGGCGCGCGGCGACGTGGAGAGCCGTGCGACCGTGCTCGTCTCTATCGTTCACCTGCACCACGAGTGCGCCGCCCGTGCCGGCTCGCATCGCAAGCAGCCGCGTGAGCTCGGCGGTCAGGCCCTGCTCCGCGGCCGACAGGAGGGCAAACGCCGAGGGATTGAAGCGGCCGCCGCCCCGAGGCGTGCCCGATGCTGACGACGCCAGCGACCCCGAGTCCGCGCTTCCTCCGCCCGAAGACGAGGAACCGCCACCATACCCATCCCGCTCACCACGCAAGTTGCGGGTGCTGGGCGACTTCTTGGAAAAACCAAACATGCCGCCTCTTGGGGTGTGACTATGGAGTTTCCAACGCCAAGCTTCTCCTCCCCAATCGATGCTCCCTCGAGTTAGGTCGTCTTGCCCTCCTCGTCTTCTCTCTTCTCTTGGCCGTTGGGAAATAAATTAATATCAATTATTTCGCATTCCGTGCATGCCGCAGCGAAATTTTGGCCGTACCGGTTTTCGTGTTTCGTGCCTGGATAAATAGGGGTTCGGGTCGTCAACCGTTCGTAACGGCCGGGTGGAAATGGCGCCAAACGGGGAGCGTAAAAAACAACCTGCAGCAACCTCGAACTTCCTGCTCGCTCGCTCGCACCCCCAACACGCTCAGGCTCTAGCAATCGTACCTAGACCTCTCTCGTTCGCTTGCGTGCGCGTCCCCTATCGATACCCTCCAATCCCCCGCCATTCGAATCGAACAAGAGTCTCGATTCGAAGCAGATTGAAGAACCCCGAGACCACACATTTCAATCAATTCATCAAAGATGTTGAGCAGAGCAGCCAAGGTTCGTTTCCGCGACGAGAACCAGACCACCGCGGAGGAGGCCCTCAAGGATGCCATCGCGCAGCGACCGCTCAAGCGCGCCAAGCTCCCGGCCACCGATGCCGCTGCCGCGACCAAGAAGCGCGCTGCGCTGGGGGATCTCTCCAACACCGCCTCGTCGATCCTCGGTGCGGCCCTCAATGGTGCGAAGAAACCCGCTGTCGAGGCCTCGATCAAATCCAAGGTTACCCTCACCATCTCGGACAAGGAGAATGCCTCGAAGAGCGTCGCTAGCGACAAGGAGCGCGCGATCCGATCGACCGCCGCCGCGATGCTTGGTAAGACCTCATCCTCTACCCTCGGCGTTCCTCGTGCCGCAGTCAAGGTTCCCTCGTCTACGACCACCGTGCTCAAGGCCGCTACCAGCTCGTCGAACCTGATCTCCACATCCGGCGCATCCCGAACGATTCTCAAGGCCAAGCGCGCGTCGTCGGCCGTCGTCCCGGTCAAATCGACCGTCGTGGCCCAATCGAGATCGACCACTCGCCAGGTGGCGTCGGAGAAGCTTGCCCACCGCGTCGTCGTGAGCCAAGATGAGATGGAGGTGGTACTCGACAAGAGCAAGGAGGAGATGAGCGAGGAGGATTCGGAATCGGATGAAGAAGCCGGATCGTCGGGATCGGCCAACAAGACGGTCATCCACCGAACGATCAGATCGAGCGACGATAGCGAGAGCTCGGAGGAGGCCGCCGCACAGCAGCGAGAGCCGCGTCTGTCGACGACCCATCTCTTGAGCAACATCTTTGCCGGTGTGGATCTCGAAGAGGTCGAGGACATCGACGCCGACGACAGGGATGACCCGCTGCAGTGCATCGACCTGGTGGACGACATCTTCACCATCCTGCGCGAGCGCGAGATCAAGGAGCGACCCAACCCCAACTACATGGCCCTCCAGCAGAGCATCAACGCCAAGATGAGGGGCATCCTCGCCGACTGGATGATCGACGTGGGCTCCACCTTCACGCTCCTCTCCGAGACCGTCTTCCTCGGCGTACGCCTGATGGACATGTTCCTCTCGAGGAAGCAGGTCTCGCGCGAGCGCATGCAGCTGGTCGGCATCGCCGCCCTCGTCATCGCCTCCAAGTTTGAGGAGATCCGCTCGCCCTTCATCGAGGACTGGATCTGGATCTCGGACGAGGCCTACACGCGCGACCAGATCCTCCGCATGGAGAAGATCATGCTCGAGGTCCTCGACTTCAACATGGGCACTCCCACTCCTCTCCACTTCCTCCGAAGGTTCTCCAAGGTAAGCATCAGTGCCCTCTAGCGCCTTTGTGTGACATGATCACCACATTCCCCAGTCGCTCACGCTTTTGTCTCTTTGCACAGGCTGCCAAGTCGGACGCGAGGACGCACACGCTGTCCAAGTACCTCACTGAGCTGAGCATGCCCGAGTTCGCCATGCTGCGCTTCTCTCCCTCCACAATCGCCGCTGCCGCCGTCTACCTCGCGAGGAAGATGACCGGCAAGTCTCCCACATGGGTACGTGAGCTCTGTCTGCCGATCGCCTTATGAAGGATCAGACGTCTTACCTCTTAGCCTCGTCTCTGCAGAACAAGACGCTCCAGCACTACACCAAGTACGCGGCGTCTGAGCTTATCCAGTGCGCGATGCTGCTCAACGAGCTCCACTCGACGCCCAAGGAGGGAACCGAGCCCTACTTCGTGGCGGTCAAGAAGAAGTACGCCAACGAGGGACTCCTCGCCGTGTCGACCATCCCCGGCACGACGTTTGACTAGAGAGAGCTAGTTCGACGCGTCATCACCACCATCTTCATCTTCACCCTCTTCTGAATCAACACCGGCGTGCGAAGCGGAGGACTCGACGACTGACTCAAAACGGCCACAGATCGCCCTTCAAGTCTCGCGTCGTCGCTCTCTCTTCACCTCTCGCCTTTTTTGCCTTTGCCGCCGACGGAGCGCCAGATCAGAGAGCCGGAGCGGACGCCAGCAGCGTCCACTTTAGGCCTCGAGACGCGACTCTACTTCGTCTCTTCTTCCTCTTCTTCATCTCTTCTCCATCTCTCGTCGCTCACGCTCTCGTTGTATAGTACCACCGTCTGGATGTTTGGGATGCTGTGTAGGGTCCTACCAGTCGGTGCAGCGAATAAACGATCAACTTATCCATAGCGCCGTGCAGTTCACATCCTCTCTTCACCGACGTCTTCATCATCATCGTCTTGTTGTAGTTGAATAGTTTGTCGGTGTATCGCTGAAGGTGGAGACGACGAAGATGAGAGGCTCCGGTTCAGTCTTCTTGGCGCATGGCTTGTACCTCCTCGGCGCACTTGAGGCAGGCCAGGTCGCTGTCAATCACGTAGCACTGCTCGCCCAGGAGGACGTTGCATCGAACGCACGTGTGGCACAGCTTGTGGAGGTGCCTGTCGTTGGCGATGATGTACTCGTTCAGCACGGGCCTGCGGCACTTGGCGCACGGCTCCCCGCACTCGCTGCACAGCACCTGCACCATAACACGTCGGCTTCATGAGCACAGCGCAGAAGGGGAAGGGGAGGAAGAATGTGAGGGTGAGGGTGGGGGTGATGGTGGTGCGTACGCGATCGTTCCACTCGACGAGAGGGGTGGTCTTGCCGCCGACGGTGCAGCGGCATGAGCCGCAACGGAGGCAGTCGGTATGGTAGGGCAGGCCCTTGTACATCTTGTACACGCCCACCTGCGGGAAGTGGCCCTGGCATATGGGGCACGGCTGCGTGGGCTGCATCTGCTGGATCGACTGCGGGCGAGTTCGTTTGTTGAAGTGGACGGTCAG
>CDFA01024824.1:0-10658 GCA_000826305.1 Acanthamoeba healyi | reverse complement strand
AGGAGACTGAGCCTTTTACGGCCCTTGTCACCGCACAACTGCCATAGTCGCCCACGGACCTGGCCAAGTGTTTGCGCCGATGGCCAATCATGTACTGTGTGTGCAGCAGTTCTATCTGCACACATCTGCTCCCATGGACCTGGTGTGTAGCGCAACTCGTCTGCACCAACAAACTGAATAAAGGTCTTGCCACTCCTACACATTCCAATCATGGTTGATTCATTGGCCATGCTGGTCTGCTGCACAGTGGCTGGAGCAATGTGTCTAAGCCTGCATTTGTCCTTACAGATCTAAACTGAAAGGCATCTTCTTCATTGTCACCAACCACAGCCATAGATCTATCACAAGCACTCCACTTGTCCACACCAGTGGTTCCCCTTGGCAACTTAATGTTCTGCCTTGAACTTGCAGACATTTACCTGTTTTAGTGTTTTGATGTATCCCAGCTGGAAATATTTTTCTGCAATACTGCAGAACAAAAAAATTCCACTTTTTGTGTGCTTGAGTGAGTAAATGCTGAACTTCATCATTCCTTGGGCAAAACTTTGATCAAGAACCTGGTTTTTTTGCCATGTTTGCCATATACTACCCTTAAAAATTGATATAAATATATAAACCTTTACCTCAAAAAAAGTTCACATGCTACAAGTTTATTCTTGACTTCAGGAAGACTTCAACCAGCTAAAGGAATGTGAGACAGTCAATGCAAGAACTACAGTGTAAGCACGTTGCACATGGTAATGGCTAAGCATCAACACACACTGATTTCATCAGCTGACTTATAAGGCTTATTAAAACTAAGCAATTTAGGTGTTCACAGCAATTAATCACATCATTTACATTGCTTTGTTAAGAAGGTTAACATATTACTGCTTGTTTACAGTTTTGAGCAAATCAGTGCATGCTCCTGGCTCTCTTGCTCCCATTTCCTTTTGCATTTTTATTGACGCAAATAGTTTTTGTTAGTTGAGTAGGGCGTAGATGGACGAAACCCGTGGTGGCTCCTTCGTGTTATGCTCCTCCTCCTCCTTGTCCACTTGTGTGCCGATGATGCTGAGGTGGTTGGTTGAGGTGCATCTGCTTTGCTTCTCCTTCAGATGCCTCATGTGTCTGATCCCGCACGCATTGCACAGACTGCCGCACACAGCAAACCAAGCAAGCAACAGATTCATCAGGGATCCAGACCTCTACACGGGGGGGGGGAGGGAGCTGGAAGGGGCGGAGAACGTACGAGGAGGCTCCCATGGGGCCCATGCGCCACTGGCTGGTGTAGCGGGTCCCGCAGTGGACGCACGCCTTGTGGTTGGCAAACACCTTCTTCGAACGCTTGCGCTCTGGTGACGAGGTGTTGGCGACGAGCCGGCGTAGGCTCGAACTCGCCTCGGTCGTCGTAGCCGCCGTTCGAACGACTGGCGCCTTGGAGATCCTCACCATCGCCTTCCGCGCCGCCGCCGCCAGCATGGCCTCGCTGCGTCCCAGCACGTCGGCGTGGTGTGTGGATTGATGAGCCGGATGGGCGTCGCCATGAAGGTGTGGACTCGATGCAGGAGAAGCGGATTGAGGCGAGCCGGTGGGGCGTGTGGGCGCGAGTAGATGCGAAGGCGGCGGTGGTAGCGGTGGCGTTGATGTCAATGAGATGGATGGCGTGTCTATTGCGGGCGCGAGCCACCGCAGCTGCAAATCAAAGAAGGCGTTGAGCCTGTGCAGAAGCGGCGTCGTGGTCCTCGCGGGCTCCTGGAGACCGGTCGAAGCGGACAACTGCTGAAAGGGAGGCAGCAGCATGGTGTTGATGTGACTCATCCTCCAGCAAGGCCTCAGAGAGAGAGACGAGGTGGGGTGTGGCAAAAGTGGTGGTGGTCAAGAAGTGATGTTCTCCTGGCTGAAGCTGCTTATCAAGAGGCCCGGTAGGGGAACATGACCGCTCAGCAAAGCCATCAGACACACCCCTACACACCATGCCGAGAACCTAACGGACCTGGTCCCCTCTGAGAAGCTACACACACATACTTCCCACACGCACGTTCTTTTCCGGAAGTGTGAGGCTGAGTTCCCCGGAACCAACATGTGCAAAAATGATGTATGTGTAGAGGATGCGCGTGCACCCGGGTGTCCGGACGAGTGGTTGCCAAGTCGTGAGTCTATTATCGGCTCCCTGCACTGTCGCTTCTCGGTTCTCAGTTTCTCAAACGCGCCCCCATTGGTGGCAAGATCTGGCACTCGACACACGCTGTGATTGCGCGTGCCTGTTCCAGCCAAGATGTCCTTGAGTTGTTCTCTGAGTTGGTGGACAGTCAGCTTGTTGGTGGGCACAACCCTCACGCACAGAGCAATGTACCGGTGTGCGGCAGTTGTTCCTCCTCTCCTTATCTTTTCGTCAGAAAGAGGTCCGGGCAAGGAACCACGTCAGCACGTACCGCGCAAAGAGGAGCTGAAGAAACGCTTCTGGTTGGAGGATCGAATGCAATATTATTTGCGATTTGGTCCAATGGCGCTAGAAAACGACTGAGCCCGCACAGAGAAGGGATGCAAGGGGGGAGTGTGTGGGGCAAGCAGGCACGGCCCAGCTTGACGGTGCTTCTGCTGCTCAGCGTGGCGTGGACCACAGCTGCGTCCTACTCTTCGTATGTCAGGCCCGCCGTTGGCACCGGGGGCGAAGGCTACGGGTACCTCCCCTTCCCCCACTTTCGCTCTTGTCTAGTTTTCGTTTTCGTTTTCGTTTTCGTTTTTTTTAAAAATATTTATTAAAAAATTATTCAATGGTGCCAGAATTGGCGCAGTGCCGCCAGGTCCACAAGCACCGTTTGGTTCGTGCTCGCTCTCCATTGCCTCGTGTCGCGGGCTCGTGGTGTTGCCTGATGATCAGTCGCCCGTCCCGGGACAATGCAGGCATGGTGCGCGTTGGGCCCGACACGCAAGAGTACGACGCTCTGTACATCCCCTGGTGCGTACGCCCAATCCGGACCGATGTCTCTCTGGCTCTTGTTGCACTCACGCTCTCTCCTCTCTCACTTCTCGGCAAGGAATCACTTTGGCGGGTACTACTACGGCGATGAGTACATTCGGCTCTTCTCGCACACGCACATGGTGGGCTCCGGCGTGCTGGACTACGGCAACATCGGGGTCATGCCCATCACCAAGAACCCCACCCTGCTCCTCGTACTCATCGCCCACGTATGGCGCACGCACACACGCAAAGAGAAGACTCACACACAGCTTTTTATCTCCGCACAGCTCTCCAACTACGCCTATCGGTCTCAGTTCTCGCATCAGTCCGAGGGTAGAGATCTCTCTACTCTAGCACTGAGCTTGGATCGTAGCTGACGGTCATGTGGGCGCGCGCGCATGTGTGTGGCGGGTGAAGTGATGAGCCCGGGCTATTACGCCGTCACGTTGGAGGATTACAGCATCCGCGCCGAACTGACCGCCACCAAGCGGGTGGGCCTTCACCGCTACGCGTTCCCCTCGACGGCGACTTCCAAGAACATCCTCTTTCCCATCAGGTCCGTCCGTTCTCGCCAGCTCCTGATCGCTGCTGTACTGGCGCCGACTCACAGCCCTGGGTCTGATCTTGTATTGACTGGTGACACACAGCCACGCGCTGCACGACGGGGCCTGCAAGGCCGCCTCCATCACTGTTGACGTCCAGAACCAGGAGGTCTACGGTTGGATGCTCAATGCAGGTCAGTACGAATGTGCATACGCTGCGTGCGTCAGATTCTAACCCCGATGGGCTTGCTTGCTTGCAGGCGGACTGTCGGGTCGGTTCGGTGGCGTGAAGACCTACTTTGTGGCTCAGTTTGGCACGGCCAGCCCTCGATTCACGTCTCAAGGCGTATGGGATCTGTCCAACAGCATGCTCAGCCCGGGCCTGGCGTCCGTCAACGGCACTAACGTGGGCGCGTGGATCGGCTTCGACTCTAGTTATGTCCTTTCCTTCACTCTCGCGTCCAACTCCTGCCGCGCACGTCCTGACGTATGTGCGGTGAGCAGGTATCTCAACTCCGGTGGAGATGTACGTCGCGCTGAGCTTCGTCAGTCTTGACAACGGTACGCAGCGGATCAGCTCATCTCTACGCTGTGATGGAGCGCACAACTCATTTTGCTGTATTGTCTCACAGCACGGCTCAACCTCAACACCGAGCTGTCGAACAAGAAGCTGTCGTTCGACTTCGCGCTCAACCAAACCCAGGTAAACGCTTCCCTAACGATCTCTCGCGCGTGATCTGTCCTGATTGTAGCTATGGCACATCAGAGCGAGTGGGAAGACCTCCTGGGCAAGTTTGAGGTGGCCGGCGGGGACGACGTGGAGCTGGTCAAGTTCTACACTGCCGCCTACCACGCATTCCTCGCGCCGACCACCTTCAACGACGTCAACGGCCAGTACCTGGGGTTCGACTCGCAGGTGCACGTCATGCCGGCGGGCCGATCGTGGTACTCGGACATGTCGATATGGGACGTCCACCGCACGCAGTTCCCGCTGTTGGCGCTCGTTCTGCCTGAGGTCATGAGCGACATCGTCAACTCGCTCGTGCTCATGTTTCAGCAGGGCGGCGATCTTCCTCGCTGGCCCATGGCCAACGGTACAGCTCAGCTCAACACAGCACAAACACAGCGTGAGATTGCAGACTGACTTCGGAGCGATCGTTGGCAGGCTACACGGGCACGATGAGCGCCACTCACGCTGACGTGGTGATTGCGGATGCGTACCTCAAGGTGCGTGCGGTGAGTGCAATGGCGCGGAGCAGGCGACATTCGCTCGTGTGACATACGTTGGCGCGTGTGAATGGGTCGCAGGGCGTACGCGGCTTTGACGTAAACCAGGCGATGAAGGCACTCATCCAGTCGGCCACACAACCGCAACGTAACGCAGGTCGTGAGAACATCGAGGAGTGGCTCCAGTACGGGTATGTGGCGCAATGGAAGCACACAGACCCTCTGCAATCCTCATCTCTCATCTGCGTCATCGCACTCCACAGATACGTGTCGTACGCGTCGAACCACAAGGCAGCCATCCTCACGCTCGAATACGCCTTTGATGGTACGCACGGATGCTGTGATGTCCGCCATCGGCAGACTCCAGCCACTCACTCGCGCATTGCGTGTGTGACGTACCTAGATTGGGCCGTGGCCAACATGGCCGCAGCACTCAATAACTCGGCTGCAGCTCAACTGTTCTACAACCGCTCCAAGAACTATCGGAACGTGTGGAACGCCGACGAGCAGTTCTTCTGTCCCAAGTCGAGGGACTCAGCCGCGAACGGGGCGGTCACGTGGGCGTGTCCGCCGTGGTACGACTACGTCAACCCCTTCGACACGCGCTACGAGGAGGGCGACGCCTGGCACTGGAGGTAATCCTCTCTCGCACGCATGCACGCTTTTCCCCTCATCTCCTATGTGCCACCGCACACGGACGTAGCGCTGAGCGTCGAATCGCGCTCTGTGGGTGCAGGTGGTTCGTCCCACACGATCCGGTGGGACTGATCGGTCTCTTTGGCGGAGTGAGCAAGTTCGTGGAGCAGCTCATGGAGTTCTTTGACTACTCCAGTACGCCGCCGCACTCCTTCGCTCAGTGACAACTAACCCACCCGGTACCTGGCGTGGCGCGACGTGCCAGACCTGGACCAATTCAACGTTCTGCCCAACCCCTACTACTGGGCGGGCAACGAGGTACGCCATCTAGACAGCACCCAAACGTGCTTGGCCTGGTAGGGAGCGCTGCAGCTTACACCTATGCAATGCGCATTGCTGCAGCCGGACATCTTTGCCGCCTGGCTGTTTGCTTTCGCTGGAAGGCCGGACCTTACCCAGAAGTACACGCGAATGGTGAGACGTCTCCACTTCCCGACACCGCGAGCAGTGTGTGCGTGTGTGTGCGTGGGCTAACCCACGATCGGCGCGCGCAGGTGATGAGCACTCGCTACTCGGGGTTGCCTGATGGCTTGCCGGGCAATGACGACTACGGCACCTTGTCGGCGTGGTACATGTTCGCCGCTCTCGGTTTCTATCCGCAGGCCGGCAGCACCACCTACATCGTACACCCCTCCAACCTCACAGCTCCGCGTCGCCGTTGCTGAATGTACCCTTGTTGACACACGCACACACACACTCACACCGCACGTCACACGCACACACCAACCAAACAGCTCGGCAGTCCCGTGTTCCCTCAAGCGGTGGTGCATTTGGCCAACGACACCAAGCTCGTGATCACCGCCCACAACGCCAACGCGGACAACATTTACGTGCAAAAGGTTGATGATCACCGCTTTGCACGCACGCACGCCAATCGAGGTCTTCCTCCTCCTCCGGGTCAATCTGACCCCGTCCGCTGTGCATGCATGCATGTGTGGGGGGCTTTTTCAGGTCGCAGTGAATGGCCGTCCGTGGTCGTCGCCCTTTATCGATCACGCTCAGCTGGTCAGCAGCGGAAGCAACGGCACAACAACGCTCGAGTTCTGGATGGGCGCCACGCCAAGCGTCTTCAGGACCTGAATAGAGCTGTCGGCCACGCTCTCACTCCTCATCATCCCCTTTTTTCGTTGTTGTTGTTCTCACGCAGTGCAAACCTCACAGCCTTTGTTGTTCCGTTTCACCCCACCCTGGGCATCAGAGCGTGCGTGTTCGGCCACTCATGGGTCTCACACATCCCCTCCCTTCTAGTTGGTGAGAGCCAACCCAAGCTTGGATTGGCTGGACCGCTGGTCGGAGGTAAACTTAGTTCTAGGCACAGGAAGTGCAGCCTAGGCGAGGAACTAGATTGCCATGACAACTTGACCTGGTTTGGCTAGCCGCACAATAGCTGCCGGCATCACCTTACTCCCTCAGGTGTAGATCCAGTGACGATGGTGATTGGGTCCCCGCAATGGAGGTGGCATGACCAGCGCAGACCTGATTCTCACTTCTCACTTTCTACCCCAACACCACAACCGCCACAACCGCCACCAGCATGCTTCCTCTCGCCTCCATGCGCTCGCATACACCGTCCCCTTGCGCCATCTTCCCCACGTACGGCGGAGGGACTCATAGGTCACCTGCCGCCGCTCCTGCCCCGCACGAGGCCTTCAATGGGCTCTACGCCGAGGTAGGCACCTAAGTTAGTTAGCTCCCTTCGGCCCGCTGTCCTGTACTAAGGACGGTGATGATGTGTTGTAGATGTACTCCTGCGCGGCACTCGTGCGCCTCGAGCTTGCCCTCTTTGGCGCGAGACGGGAGGAGAAGAGCGAAGAACCCGTAGAGCTGTTGCGGTGCGGAGAACGCCTCATGCGCATCGTCCACGACCTGCAGACCAGGGTGTCCTCCTCCCACACCCACGCGCACAAGAACACGAGCCACGCTTCGCCCCACACCCTGTCTAGCGTACGCACACCATCCTCTCGGCTCCAACATCGGTGCGTTCCATGTTAACGTGAGATCTTCGTTGCATAGGCCATCAAGAAGCCGGCAAGAAGGACGCGCATGTCGTGCACGGTCCCCTCACACGCAACAACGACAAAAACGACGGCTGAACGCACGTGCGAGCACTGTCTCGCCACCAACTCTTCCGCCTGGCGAAGAGGGCCCAACGCCTGGTACGTCCCGTTACGACCCCAAAACTACACATCTTTTGCGGTCCTGAGTGCGTGAGGTGTGCGGATCGTCTGACCTGAGGTGACCTCTCCCCTCAGGTTGTGCAACAGGTGTGGCCTCAGATACGCGGCGTCCCGCAAGCAGACGCGAAGCGGTGTCATGACCATCAACGCCATTCTCAATTAAAGTTAGTTTCCCAAACTCGAGTTCACTTCATTGCAACACCCAACAGTGCACTGCGACACCTCTGGAGTCCAGGAGGTGAGTGTGGAGCAAACGTCAGGCCTGACGGGCGTGTTTGTGCACACAAGGGAACATGACTCAGAGATCGCCTCCCTCGTCCGCGAGCGAAGCGTCGAAGGAACTCTTGCCGTCCTTGCCGACCGACATGGTCTCCTCGGACATGCTCTTGCTCGAGGCGCCCTTGATGATGGACATTGGCTGCCGCCAGTTCTTCAGCATCACGCGCCAGAAGAGAAAAGGTTCCTGAGGCGAGTGGACACGAGCGATGCACGACACCGTGAGTGAGCGATCTCGCCGCAGGAGAGCTCAGTCGCAACACTGAATCTCGACGCGCACCTTGGACAAGCCGAGGGAACAGAAGATGATGATGCCCTGGCCACCCAGCGTCATCGCCTGGAGCATCCATGCGCCCTTGTTGAACGACTTCTCGAGCGGACACTGCTCGCCTGTCGCCACGCCACACGCGATCTGATCTGCCACGGCATCCTTGACATCGCTCTGCACGTGCGAGGCGTAACGTCAACCATGAGCGCTCGCCATCCGGGGCCGGTGCATGTTGTGTGTTGGGTCCGTACAATGGTGGTCTCGCTGTAGATGCGATAGCAAGTGAAGAAGGCATAGAGGAACCAGTAGCCCACGATCAGCCCCGCCAGCCGGATCAGATGCTCCTTGGAGATGACCGTCTGGCTCACTTCCTTGAGCCGAGATTGAACCTGCGAGCGTGTGAAGGGAGACATCACACGAGTTTAGAGTGGCGCATCGCCTGACGGTGCGGTCGGACAACCTGGGGATAACTTACCCGCCACACTTTGACGATGACCACGATCATCAGAATCGTGCCCACGAACAGGTTGAAGAGCACTGCAACCGCGCGCCATACACACGTGAATCAAGTTAGGTATCGTGCTTGTCCGCGGTCTTGCATGAACGCGTGCGTACCTGGAGCATACCAGAGGCCCCAATCCCAAGGTACCTCTGCGAGGCAGTTGTAGCCGCCCGGCCTCCCGCTCATCTTCTGCGCCGCCAACCCTGTTCACGGCATTGGACGTTAGGCGGTGGTTGCGCTGGTGTTGGTTCTGTATGAGCGAGGAGGAGGCGGAGGGAGAGGCGGTACCGATGATCACGCAAACCGAAGGTACGCCCCAGCCGACGAGGTGCGACGCGATGGCGAGCTGAGAGACGGAGTTGAGAGTGAGTCACGACGACGACCTCTGGTTTGAGGAGTGAGACGACGCTGGTACCATTATCTTGATCCTCCGGCTCCCCACTTTGAGTACGATGAAGTGGAAGCCCGTGATGGTGAGCATGAGCCACCAGCAGCTGCCCGCCAGGCCGCCAAACATCACCAACATCGCTGGAATCCCCAACGCGGTGGCAGTCGGGCGTTAGTAGTTCAACCGACAGCACGTGAACGTTGACGATGCGAACCTTGCATTACGCACACCACGCCCTGTCCGTTGTTGTCCCGAGCGCCCTCGAACGACTGCAGCACTGGGACCTCGTCCCACGTACAGATCGCTCGTTTCGGACCTAAAGCGCACCGCACCACCCACACACAACACAGGACGTAACGGCATGGATGAGGACGGCGAGGAGGGATGAGGGACAGCGAGCGCTGGACAGCACACACGTACCGCCGACCAACACTGGGAGGAGCACGCCGGTGCTGCATATGAGCGAAGACACGGACAGCCAGATCTGGAACGACGTCGGGAAGCGGCGCTTATGTCGCATGAGGCTGTACGTGATGATCAAGAAGAGCACCATAGCGAATGATATGACTGTCGAGAGAGAGAGAGAGAGAGCGAGTGCACAGTCAGCCCAGCGATGGCGATTGCACGTATCGAGTGAATGCACACACAGAGAGACGTGGAGAGGTCGTACTGGCGAGGCTGGTCAAGACTCCGAACGCGGCGTCCCAGTCGTCGTCCGTGAACATGGGATCAGGGCACGGGTACACGCAGATCTGATCCAGCGAGCCGAGAGGCTTGGTGGGGTCCGCTATCCTGCCCTTGGGATTGAACTTGAGCGGATAGGGACAGTCGGCTTGACTGTACGGCACCACTGTGTGTGATGCGGGGCCAGACTGACAGGTTAGCTCAAAGAGAACTCGAGCGGGAGTGTGTGCGACCCACAGACTGTGTGCGCGTACCTGCGGGGGCCTGCGATCCGTCGTTGCAGTTGGTGACGGGGAAGCGCGGCGAGCTGCAGTTGGGCAGCAGGTAAGATCGGTTCTGGGCGGTGAAGAACTCGTTGCAGGCGGCCACGGCCTCTTCGCACACGCTCCGGCATGGCGCCTTATCTGTGTGCACAAAGGAAACCGGTCGTGTCAGTGAACAACGACGGAGGGCACAGGCACACACGCGCAGACGACGGAGCGACGTGCACGCGTACACGAGAAGGCGGGGACGACGCGGCACTCGGGGAAGCCGCCGAAGCAGGCCAGCCGGATGGCGGCGCTGCGGCAGGCCTGAGGCACGAACGCGCCCAAGAGCTTGGTCGTCTCTGACGTCGCTTTGTCTGCCTGTATCGCGCGCAGATCACGTGCGGATGACGCAGGCCAATCGCAGCAGTGAGTTAAAAGAATAAAACCCAGTGACGTGCAGCAGCTCAACGCGGGTAGCACCAGACAATACGAGAGGAGGGGGAGATGGTGATGTATCTGTACCTGCTCGTAGGACTGGCCGGGGAGGATGAGGACGTTGGAGTAGGTCACTACGCTGTCGCATTTGAACCCGGTGGCCGGCGAACCGCGAAAGGGCACGCACGCCTGGCCCTGTACCACCACCACGGCGGACGCGCAGACGAGCACAAGCAGTAGTAGGGCACGGACAGCTGCCACAAAGTCCCCC
>CDFA01024812.1:0-13330 GCA_000826305.1 Acanthamoeba healyi | reverse complement strand
CACACGCGCACGGCACGCCGCTGACGGGTGCTCCTCGTGTGTATCAGGATGGGGCACGGAAGGGACGCAAGAAGGCCAAGACGACGTCGTCGGGGGTGTCCACCAACCTCGTGGTGCGTGTCCGCCGCCTCTTCTCTCTCTCTCTTTCCCTCTCTGGCCGTCTCGAACGGCTCTCCTCGTGTGCCTTCCCCCTTGACTCAAAGAGGGACACTGGGCGTGCAGAGGGACGCCGATGGACGAGTCGTGGCGTTCACGTCCGTCGACAACAAGCTCGTGCAGACCGGTGCGCCTCCGCAGCCATTGCCGGTTGCCTCTTGCCGGCGTGTCTTCTGTGTGCGTGTGCGTGTGCCTGACACGTGCATCGCGTGTGCTGCATACAGGGGCGGTGGTCGTGGTGTTCCGCACGAAGCCATCAGCCGACGAGACCGCTCCGCCCGAGCTTTCGCGGCATGTTGCCGTCATCTCGTAACATTCTCTCACTCAATCGGCCGATCGCTCTTCGTCTGGTGAGCGCACACATCTCACCACCCGCCCCATATCTGCTCTCTTTCGGCACCGCAACGTTGTCCAGGTGGATGGGCGAGCTGGAGGTGGAGCAGAAGAAGAAGCGAAAGAAGCAGCTTGAGCTGATGCTCGGCCTCACGCTCTTTGACAAGGGTACCAGCGGCACCCCTGGATCTCCCTCTCTCGTCCCGACCTCGCTCTCTCTCGCCCGACTCTCGCTCTCTCTCTCTCTCTCTCTCTCTCTCTGATTTGCCTTTACGCTGTGTCTCGTGTGTTGGTCGCGTGCGTGCAGCGGGAGAGGGTGATGGCTGCTACGGGGAGCAGCGCTGCTTCACGTCGCCGCGCAACTGCGCCCTCTTCGTTGTACGCTGCTCTCTGCCCCATCTGACGATGAGAGTCGTCTCAAACCCTCTCTGCCTCTCACTCACGCGCATCTTGATCTGTGCTGCTGCTGCTGCTGCAGCGTCCGTGGGAGGTCAAGTTGTACGAGCCCGAAGCCAACTTCCTCGGTCAGGTGCACAAGGTGGGCTTCCTCTCGACCCTCTCCAGCACCGCTCCCACTCTCGGCTGGAAGAAGCGCTGGTATGCATTGCCTACCCCTCCTCCTTCTCCTCTACCTCATGATCTCACATCTCTTTGGCTCTCTCCTGCGTGCTCGCGTGTGTGACGCTCACGCACTCGCCTCTCCGCCGCGGTGCGTCACGTGACACAGGTTCATCCTCACCGACGACTTCCTCTACTTCTTCAAGACTCCATTTGTACTCCAGTCCCCATCTCATCACACACACGCGCGCACACTCGCACACTCGTCGGCCTGACATCGTGCACTGGTCGTCACACGTGATTGAATCCATCCATCCAGTCCAAGACCGAGGTTGGCCGACTGACCATCCAGCCGCGCAACACAAAGCCCGCCGATCCCGCTGTCACGGGGCGCGCCAACTGTCTCGAGGTCCGCGCCTCTCCCCACAGTGCACTCTGCGTGTCGCCACGCCGTGTGATGGACATGGGACCTCACAGAGCGAGCGCGGGTTGTGTGTCACGTGTGTGACGCAGGTGGTGGCGGGCGAAGACCGAACGGTGTACCTGAGCGCTCCGGACCAGACCACCGCCGAGGCCTGGCTTGCTGCCATCAGCGCCCTGTGGCCTCTCTCTGCCGCTCGTCAAGAGGTCAGCACCGCTTGGCGCTCTTCTCTCCCATCGATTGCTGCATCCGTTCTCTCACCGATCGGTTGTACTCACTTTCGGCTTTGCACGCGCGCGCTGCAGGGCACGCTGCGACACCACGGCCTGCTCAAGGAGATGGTGAAGGGCGGATACCTGAACGGCAGCGTCTCCTTGCCGCCCGCCCACTTTGCATCTCGCATCGCCGAGGAGGACGACCGAGACGCCCCCGCGCACGCCACGTCTCCACCCCCTTCCTAGTCTGTGCCATGTCTCCCTCCGCAGTCGCCACGCCACACAGCTGACGGAGAGAGAAGAGAGCCTAACGGTGTAATGTGAGCTTCTTGGCATGCGTCAACCGCGGCGTCGACCGCGTTGTCAGAGAGCAGCCATCCGGCGAAGGAGGACGAGGAGTTGCGGGTCGTGGGCCTCGGCTTTGCCGCCCTCGGGCGGAGGGTACCAACAGCTGATGATGCTGGTCGTCTCCTCCATCGCCTTTCTGCTCCCGTGCGCGCGCGCGCATGTGAGCATTGCGTGATGGTCATCATCATCGTCATCTCAGTGCTTCGTTATCGGTGGCGTGAATCGACGTACCCCTGGGCCAGCTGCTCTAGCTGGCGTGAGGCAAAGAAGTGGAACATGTTGAACACGTTGTCCGAGTTGTCGTCCACGAACAGGATCTTCTTGGGCGGCGCTTGTCCGAGGCGCGTCACAAAGTCCAACAGCGCCTCTGGCTTGTTGTACCTGGTGTCATTGTTGTTGCTGTGAGTAAGCGCTGCAGCGCATCCGCCTCCGGGCCAAACCTGCCAGAAGTGTACGTACCGCGCGCACATGATGTGACGGTAGCGTGCGATCTTGACTCCTCCGTCGAGGGTGACCAGCTCGGCCGAGTCCTGAAAGAGCTCGCGTGCTGTTCGCGAAGCCACCACACGGAGCCGTGTGTCAGCCTCGGCCATCACAATCGGGCCTGCTCAGAGACGAGGGCAGATCAAAAGGGTACCCTCGGTAGACTGCGGGTTGATGCCGGCCTCCACGAGCACCTCCTCCAACATCTTTGACACGGCGTTCTCGTCGAGCACTCCGCCATCGTCGTCCCTGCTCCGCAGCGTTAGTGCCAGACGCCCGACACGGTGTCAAAGCGAGGAGCGGGAGGGGGCAAAGTACAGGGAAAGGAGGAGCCGATCGGGAAGAGGAGCGGAGCCCTCGCGCGTGCGACGCGACGCGGTGAGTTGCATGTAGGTCTCGAGGCAATCGACAGCACACAGTCCCCGCTCCTGCACGTGCGAGCAACGCGATCAGCAGGCGCGCTTGACGATCGGCGCCGAGACGCGATTCACGAACCTCGTGAGCGGCGAGACTCTGCATGGCCGACCAGCCGCCGATGTTGGGGCCTGTGACCTGAGCCAGTCGATACGTCGCCTGCACTCAGAGCAAGAGGGAGAGCGTGAGTAGATCGTGATGCTGATGACGATCAACGTGAGGAGAGAGAGAGGACCTTGGAGCGAGCGGCGTCAAAGGCGATCGTGGAGTGCCCGATCCGAACTAGATCGCCTGGCCGTCGCCCGGTGGACAGCGCCAGCAGGGCCACGATGCGCTTCGTCTCGCGCTCGAGCAGCGACAGTCTCTCCTCCGCGCTCTTGTCCGTCTCCTCATCCACGGCGACACTGCTCTTCTCCTGTTCCTGCTCCTGCTTGTCCTCTGGCGCTTCCCCTTGGCGCTGCTGGTCCGCGGTGGAGGGCGTGGCCGGCGGCGGCTGATCCGTGGCGTCCGCGCTGAGGGCCGCGTGCTGCTCTCGCCCGTCGTCGCCATCGCGTGGGGTCCTGGCCGGAGCGAGCGAGCGGAGGAGGGTGAGGAGAGGCGCGGTGTCGAGGGCCGCCGAGGCGAACTCGCGGGCGAGGGCGAGCCGCCGGAGGAGGCCGGCGATGAGGCGCGCATTGTCGGGCGACGCCGGCGTGGCCGTGACCACCGCCAGCCGGGCGCCGGCGGCCCACAGCGTCTGCAGCGTGGCCACCGTGTCGTCGCCTCCGCGCACCTGCACCCCACTGTTCACCCCCGCCCCAAGGCCCGCGCCCACCACCAGCGTCTGGTCAAAGTCGAGTCCCACCACGACGCCCTCGAGCGCACACCGCTTGCTGCCGCCGGCATCTTCTGTCTCGCCGGTATGCGTCGTAGCGGCCTCCTCGTCGCGCTTGGTCGTCGTCTGGTGCTCGTCGACGTCGACGACGGGGTAGCCGGCGAGGGCGAGGAGGGGGCGGAGGGACCCCTCGGCGGGCAGGATGCGCACGCGCGACGGCAGGCCCGCGAATCGTGCCACGTATTCCGCCACGGCTGCATCCTCGTCCGCGTTGCTGTTGCCCCCTGCTGGTCCCTTCTCGGCTACCGGTGGTGCCTCCATCTTTTTCATCGTTTCAAAAATTTAAAATAAAAAACATTAGTTCTCGCTGACGTCACCATACAAAGGAAAATCAAGGAAATATATATTTCTCTGTGCGGGATTTGGGTTTTCTTCGAGAAGGTTCGAGAGAGCCAAATTTTTTGGCGCGTACGAAAAAAAGAGGAAACACTTTGGGGGCTTTTTGTGTAGCGTGTGCGCGTAGCGGCTGGTGTTGGTTTGTGTGTAGAGGGAGAGCAGAAGCAGGAAGCATGCAGGGCGCACGACGGCTTGACGATGGATTGTTGGACAATTTGCAGCGCGCGGTTTCCACCATCCACGCCCCTGCAGCCACGCCGGACCACAGGCGAGCCGCCCAACAGGTAATTTTTTTAGAAATCAAACTCTCAATCTCGATCTTCATCGGCCCAAGATTCTCCTGAGATTTTTCATATTTTCGACCCGCTCCATGGCGGGGCGGTGCGGCCCTCCTAAGAGGGGACTTGCCGCACTACCCAACCCAAGAACAACAAATCTGCCAATAAATTGATCAATCTCACCATGCGTATTTCTCCACCACGCGTGCTGTGCAGTTCCTGGACGAGTTCAAAAGGACGGACGCTCCGCACGATCTCTATGCCTACGCCCTCATGGACAAGAACCTTGCCGACGAAGTCGTACGCGTCACACGCATAACCGCTGCTTGCTGCGGCGCGCATGTCATCGCCGGCACGCTCCTAACATCCGCGTTGTTGTGTGCAGAGGTTCTTCGGGTTCCACTTGCTGGAGCACTTTATCAAGCGCCAATGGGACGGGCTCGCGAACGCGGACAAGGGAAACGTGCGCTCGGCAGTCCTCACGTACCTCTCTCAGGTACCGGCCTCGACCTAGCTCCGAGACACGCGCGCGTGGCTTGACACTGATGGGCGTTCTTGACCTATACGCGGACAGGGCACAAAAGACATGCTCGTGGAGAAGAGATTCATTAAGGAGAAGGCCGTGGCCACGGTCATTCAGATTGCGGCTTGCGACTGGCCTGAGAGATGGCCCAAGTTCCTCGATTTGCTCGTTACTATTGCAGGACAGGGCGTACGTTCCCTCCCTCTCATCATGTCGTCTCTCTCGTCGAGTGGAGTGCGAGCGTCTCTCATTCCGCCGTGCCTCACCGTGTTGCTATCTGAATTGCAGGACACCCAGCTGGAACTGATTCTTATCACGTTGCGGGACTTGGTAGAGGAGATCCGAGTCTACAACGACCGCTTGGACGACAAGAGACGTCGGGCGATGAATGTGTCTTTGACGGCCTCTCTGCCCGACATCATGGCCTTCTTCAAGAAGTTCATAGAGCTCCAGTACCAGCTTTACATTCAAACACGTACGTCGCCCCTGGAGCATGCCGTGGCGTCCGTGTGTGGCTGGCTCGTGGCTTTCCTGCCAAACCATCGACTCACATAAGGAGTACACTACCACAACGCTACACAGGCAACGCTAGCCAAGCGGCGCAACAGGAGCGACACGCTCACCTTGTTATGGCAGTGCTCAACACAATCGCGGCCTACCTCGAGTGGACACCGATCGAGTACGCCTTCTCAATGCTAACGATGGCTCGTGCTTCTCCGCACCACCTACTTACCATCCACCCGCCCTCCTAGTCTCGTTCTGGCCAACGGGTTCCCTTTGGTGTTCAGCGCCCTGCTTCAAGACACGCGATTCCGCATGGTACATTACACCCACCATGCTGCAGCTGCTTCTGTTTTACGATAAAGCTCACGTCAATCATCTAACGCTCCCGTACCATCTTCTCGATCAGCTTTCTTGCGACTGCTTGCTGCTCATTCTGGGCCAGGCGCCAAATCCTGACAACAAACTCAAGGTATCGCTCGTGTGCGGCGCTCACCAACGTTGGTGTTTATGGGCTGGGCTTGACGCGGCTCCTCTTTCCTCTGTCATGCGCGTGCAGATGCTGTTTGCCTTTGAACATTTGGAGGCCATCGGCAACGCACTTGCCATCCGGACGGATCCCGAGGAGGACTACAGCTTCCACCTCAAGCTTTCCTCTGTTCGTTCCCCTACCCCCTTGTTTCTTCGTGATGTTCAGTTAGGTGTTGGGCATGCGTGCTGACGGTATGCACGTTTTCCTTTCCTCCGCCTCGTCCCATCGTCGGTCAATGGATCCACCAGTTCCTGTCGCTGCTCGGTCAGAAGCACCTGCACTTTGCTGACACGCAGATCCCGCCATCTTACGACAAGTACGCGGCCTTCGCTTTGACAGACAGCCTCCTCTTCATTCAAGGTGATGGTGCACTGACGACCCGACACCATTCAGATACCTGACGCTGATGACCATGGTGGCTCAGCACGCCTCGTTGCAAATCAGCGTCGAGGCCTTGACGTTTTGGGCCGCGCTCCTGAAGAACGAGGCCATGTCCCACCAGCCCTCGCTGTCGGCGCTCTTTCCACAGATGCTGGTAGTGTGCGATCAAAAGGGCCTTAAGCTGACCTACGAAATGAGCGACGCCGAAACCGCCGGATACCCAAGCCAGTTGCACGTATGTTGCTCCCCCAAACACTGGCTGTGTCGTTCCTGAGCGTCTTGCACCAGAGCTCACTCATCTGGCGCGCCCTGGTCCGTTAACTAGGCCACCATCGAATACATTGAAAACGACTTCGAGGACGCGGAAGCCTACATGACGTTCTTTGGCAACTTTCGCCACAAGGTCTGCGAAGTGTACGCCGCGATCGCCGCCAAAGAGGTGCACTCTTCTCTTCTCCCCCTCTCGCTTCCTTGTGACCCTCTAGCTAAAACAACACAGCCGGAGCTTGCGTTGCGCTCTGCCGGCGAGCGATTACAAGCGTGCCTCGCCACCCCGATTCCTCCAGGTACATTGCTAGCTGCATCGTGATGCCACCACTAGAGAGTTGTTGTGGGCTGACCATCGAGCACTCCAGGAACGACCATTACCAAATCGACCTACACATACGTCTGCCTTGACGCCGCCATCCTCCGAATGGAGACGTCGCTCCGTGGCGCAGCCGGTATATTCAAGGAACCTGAGAACAACGTACCTCTCCCTCTCCCTGCTTCCCTTCACCACCTGATGAGGTCATTCTAACACGAGTGCGCTCTGCCGCACCAGGCTACTGCGATCGCGTGTGTCGAAAGCCTTCTGGGTCTCCTCTATAACTACAAAGCCACGGTTCGTGTCCTGCTACTGATTGGACAAAGGCGCTTTATGTCGTCTGGACACTCACTAACGCGCTTGGGTTCGCTCACGGCAGAACTCGCTCATATTGACCTGCCTTGTGGAGGCGTACAGAGGCTTCTCCGGCTACTACGTACACGCTCCCGCTGCCCTGCAGCACATATTGCCCAAGGTACGTCCCGCTGTTTCTCGCTGTGTTGCTGTCCTATCGGCACTCGGCTCACACAACTCTCATGCGCCTCATGCTCAGCTGTTGGAGCTGGTCACGTTCCGACCGCCAGAAGAGCAGGGCGCTGCCTCGATTAACGACTTGTCGCTCAACACCGCGGCAGCCCGCAGACGGGCCTCCCAGACCTTCATCCACATCTGCAATGAGATTCCCGATGCCCTGCTGCCGCACCTGGAAAGCATCCTCAACATGATCGGTCAGATCTATGCCCAGGGCCTTCTGCTCGAAGAGGAAAAGGCCAACCTCATCGAGGCCCTCGTAGCTGTGAGGTACGTTCACCTTCCAAGCCACTTCCCTCAATCTGTTACAAGCTCTCATCCCGTTCCGTCTCCTCTCGCTTTGCGTGCGCATCTCGCGAACCAAAGCAATGCGTTCAGAAATCTTGCTAAGCAGGAAGCCTTTGTCTTGGCGGTCCTCAAGACGCCGCTTGAGGTACCCCGCACCATACGACCGGCGTCAACGTCACGCCATTTTTATTGACTCCATGGCGCGCTCGCAGGAATGGACGTCGCCCATGCTTACCTCCCTCGTCTCGGACGTGCCCAGCCTGCTGGCCTTCATCGGCGTGATCACCAAGCAGACTCAACAGGTTCCATCATGCCCATCGTGCTAGTAGTGGGTTGCGCTAAGATCGTCTTACACGAATTTGGCATTGCGCAATGACAGGGGCCCATCGAAGAGAATCTGCCAGCAACGGTGTCGCTACAACAGGCGATGGGAGCGCGCAAGATGTATCACCTGCTCTATACCTTCCTTGCCGTTGCCAAACGAGCCGCTGTCCCCAAGGATCCCCACGAGCTGATTGCCGTACTCCTCCCTCCCATCGTCGTGACCCTCGGCTTGTTACTAATCAGATGGCGCCCTTTGGCTCAATGTAGGGCGGCTTTACGAACGGTGTTCGAGAGGGGGCTCACCGCCACCCGATGTCCGCCACGCTGCCGCAGATTCTGCCCAACCTGCTCGCTCTCCTCCGTAGCATCCACGCCATTTGGGCCCCGGAAGTGCGGTACGTACTTGGCTCCCTCCTCTTCGGGGCGCTCTAAGAGTTGTGGTTTTACCTCATTCTGATCCAACGTTGTCTCCCAGAGAGCAACTGCCTCTCCCCATGCACTTTGTTCTGGACTACGATAACAAGGCGGTGTCAGACGTACTGGGTAGGTCTTTGCATATGCCCCCTGTGTGCGGTTGTTGTTTTCGTTGCTGCTACTGCACGCAGATCCTGATGAAAGCTGGATGGTGCAGGTCACTACAACGGCAAGTACGAGGAGCAGCCCAGCACCATGGGCGCTCAGATCAAAAATGCCGTCATGTGGCTCTCCTCCATGCGCCACAACTCGTACGTCGTGCATCGTTGTACCTGTTTATTTAGTTCCCTGGGATCGTGATTGACCGATGTCTGTGGTGTGGTGCTGGCTGGGTGTGGGATGTCAGGTACACGTTGCTGGGCCGGATGACGACCTACGGTGAGGAGTTCTACTCGAAAGACCTCGATCGCATGCTGTTGGAGTATGTGCTGGCGCACTTGATCCACATGCAGAACCGTCATCTCGCCCCCTTGCTCAGTTGCGTTCCACCACCTGACGCGCGCTTTGCTGCATGCCGTGTGTTCTCACCCGCACACGCCGATGTGGCCTTCTCTCGCGCAGAGCAATTCGTGATTCCGTTTGTGCAAAACTGCCCGCAGCAGTGGTGGCCCATGCTGCACACAGTCCTCCCTCAGTTGCTCGACTTTTACGTCAAGCGGCTCTTTTCATCCTGGTCCGAGATACAGCGACGAAACCAGGGCCAAGCGTACGCCAGCTCCTTTCCCGCAATCAATCTGGATGGCCCTCCCTTAAGGCCTACTTACACCTGAATGTGCCGCGTCTGCAGGCAAACGAGCTCGGTGGCGGCTGAGTTGGTGGAGGAGAAGCTGCTTCGCGACCTGACTCGGTATGACCGTGCTTGCTCGTCGTGCGTGGTCGTGTCGACATCGGCGGGCACATGGATGACGATGCGTGCGTGCATGTGTATCTTTACAGAGATTACGCCTGGTGGATGGACTCAATCCTGATGGCCGCCAGCGAGGGCACCAAGAAGGGCGAAATCTTTCGGCCATCGCCGCTCGCCGCGTCGCTGCTTTCGCAGGAGGTACAGCCGCCTCCCGCACAAGTCGTGACACTCTCTCCTCGCGCACACAACTCACCGTGACTCCCGGAAACCAGGCTGTTGCGGTACAAATGATGCGGGGCATCGTGGGCCTGGTTCACTTCTGGCCCGATTCGCAATCATTCATGCGCACTCTACCGCTTGTGTCGCGACTCCTCGCCGTCCTCGATCGTATGGGCATCCTCCCCCGCTCAACGGTAGACTATGGTCAACCCATCGATGCCTGGCTCACCCCTTGCATCATGCACGCCCTCTCCACAGAGAACGGAATGCTTTACCGCCCGGTGATGGAGGAGCTGGTGGGCAAGGAGCTCTTGGGCGCGCTGCTCCGATCGCTTCACGATCCGCAGACGGCGCAGACAGCTTCGGCCTTGATGCTGGCCGCCATCCGAGACATCTTCGCCTACCTCCTCCGCCGCGGATCCGCACGGTATGTCGAAACCGCTCGCCTGGCCTCATCGTCATCATTTCCGCCGGTGATGGCTCCACTAGCATGTGTCCAACCAACACTTTCTGTCATTCTTATTCTTCAGGGTGGACAGCACGATCAGCTCGCTGCAGCTGGAGCAGGTGTCCAACTTCTACGCGCGCGACTTCAAGGGCAAGTTCTTCAAGGCCAAGAAGAGCGTGCACAAGGACAGCGACCCCAACAAGCACAAGCTCGAGTTGGTCAAGCGGCTGCTGTGGCCAGTCATGGGCGACAACCCCAAGCGCTCCCAGAGCGCGCCCGTGAGCAAGCCCGCCGCTCCCTCCTGGCTCGACTCCACCGACAGCTTCAACCTGCCCATGTGATGCCCGTCATGATCTTCAACGATAAAACGTGTTCGACCCAACAGGGTTGCCCCGTGAGATACCCAAAAAGTTACTATTTAGTGCCCATCCAGTTGCCCACAAAGTAAAGGCAAGTAAGCCGCGGGTAGGCTCAGTGCTTGGGGGCGGACATGTAGGGGTAGAAGGGCGTGGTGTCGGGCACGAAGTTCTCCTTGATGGAGCGCACGTTGACAAAGCGCAGCAGGTTGTGCTTGCCGCCGGCCTTGTCGTTGGTGCCGGAAGCCCTCGATCCACCAAACGGCTGCTGGCCCACGACGGCGCCTGGGCAATGCCAATTGGGGTGAGCAGATGAGAAGGGGGAAGGAGGAAGGACGCCGCACGACGTACCGGTGGGCTTGTCATTGATGTACAGATTGCCGCATCCGTACTCGAGGATGCTCATGGCCTTCTTGATGAAGTACCTGTACATGCGAGCGCATTTTAGCTGGCTGTATGCGCGTACGTAGCCACTCGCCACCACACAAGATTGGTGCGCCGTACCTGTCGTTGGCGAAGATGGAGCCGGTGAGACCGTAGGTGGACTGTTCGGCCATGTGGAGGGTGTCCTCAATCTGCTCGTCGGGGTACACGTAGACCGTAAGAATGGGCCCAAAGATCTCCTTCTCCATCAGCTCGGCTGCATCACCACAATCGCACGCGATCATCGAGCGTGAGTCACTCTAACGGCACAAGCTTTGAGAGGGAAGGAGGAGTGACGTACCGCGCGGGTCCTTGGTCTCCACCAGGGTGGGGTGCACGAAATAGCCCTTGGAGTCGTCGCATACACCTCCTGCAGGACCGTCATCGTCATGCAAGGCAATGTGTCGTGAGTTATCCGAATCCCAGCGGCGCAGCGGCTTAGGCGGAGATGTACCAGCATGGACGGTGTAGTTGTTCGAGTTCGACTTGGCGGTCTGGATGAATGACTTGCAACGGTCGAACGATGCCTTGTGGATGACCGGTCCCACCATGGTATCCAGTTCCTCCGGGTTGCCCACCTGCGATGGTTTGTGTTGTGTGAGTGCTGGCGGTGCACGATGCCCCAAAAACAAGATGACTAGTCAAACCTTGAAGCTCTTGATGCCATCCACGAGCCTGCCCTTGAGCTCCTTCCACATGCTAGCGGGCACGTACGCCCTGCGAGTTACACAAATCATGGTGTGAGAAGACAGGAGAGGCTTATCGCCGATTGCGAGTTGTTGCGGTGAACCTGGAAGCGGCGGAGCACTTCTGGCCCGAGAATTCGTAGGCGCCACGAAGAAGAGCCGTCACGACCGCGTCCTTGTCAGCCGACTGGTGCACGAACACAAAGTTCTTGCCACCTACCATCCACACACAACACAACATGGTCATTCTCCCAGGCTGCCCGATGAATAGTGCGGATAGGGCTATTGACGTACCAGTCTCACCGACCAGACGGGGATAGTTGGCGTAGCGGTCGATGTTGTCACCCAGACCCTTCCACAACGTCCTGCGCCACGCAAGAACAGAGAGACCGGATTTGAATGCTCCTCCACCGCGTACTGCCTTCATCTGAGCAGTGCTTTGACGTACCTGAACACATCAGTGGAGCCAGTGTAGTGAATGGCGGACAGCTTGGGGTTCTCCAAGATGACCTTGGTCACCAGCTGAGGATCACCGGGGATGAAGTTGATCACACCGTCCGGAAGGCCTTTGCACATGAACCCACGACAGAGCAATCGTTAGGTGCAACTGATTCGCGTACGTGGCATGACATGTCTTGATGCAGTACCGGCTTCCTTGTAGAGCTGCGTGAGGTAGTAGTTGGAGAGGATGGCGTGATCCGAGGGCTTCCACACAACCGTGTTACCCAGCACGGCGGGAGCAGTGGCCAGGTTCATTGCGATGGCAGTGAAGTTGAACGGAGTGACGGCATAGGTGAATCCCTCGAGCGGCCTGTACTCAACCCTGTTCCACGCCCTCACCGAACCGCGTCCGTACGCGTCGATGTACTCTGCGCGTGCACGCAATTGCGGGTGAGCCACACGTGAAGAGAGAGAGAGAGAGAGGAGACCTCTTGAAGGTCAAAGCGCACCGGGGGCAGGCTGCTCGTTATAGATCTGCTCGGCATAGTGGACGTTGTAGTTGAGGAAATCAATGGCCTCGCACGGCGTGTCGATCTCAGTCTGGAACAGGTTCTTGCCCTGACCCAGAGTCGTCGATGCCGCGAGGAGAGGCCTGTACTTGGTCGCCAGGAGAGACGCCATCTACGCCACCGACACCGCAGGCGTGATCAGTGTCGGGACCGCGTTGAGGTGCAGTTGTGCTACGGTGCGGGACGGCACGGGACGGCAGGGCACATACCTTCATGAAGATGCCCAGACGGTGCTCGGGGGCGAGGTTGCGCCAGTGCTTGTGAGCAGCGAGGGAGCCCTCGATGGCCTCCTTGACCTCCTTCTCGCCGGCCTTGTGGTAGACGCCGAGCAGGTGCTGGTGGTCGTGGGGCGGCCTGATGTCGCCGGTGTTGCCAGTCCTCACCTGCAGACACAGGCCATACAGCGCCATCAATTCACTTTGACAAGGCCAAGGCACGAGCACAAGCCGCGTATGCAGCGCGCGTTGTTGCAGCGGGGCAGGAGGCCACCAACCTCCTTGCCGTTGATGATGAGAGGCACGTCGAGCTTGCCCTTGCGCAGCTCGGCCAGCTTGGCCAGCGTGGCATTGCGCTGGGCCTCCTGTTGTTTCATAAAGAGAGACCATGCGTCAGCGGCAAAGTCATCGTAATGATAATTGATTGATGAATCTCTGAGTAGCGGAAAGATGGAGACGCGATGGCAGCGCTCGTACGTTGTTGATGCTGTTGGGCTCATTGGTAGGCTTGGGGATGTTGAGGCTGCCACCAGCATGGAGACCGCGTACGCCTGGCATTTGGCGCGCCTC
>CDFA01024811.1:54682-89996 GCA_000826305.1 Acanthamoeba healyi | reverse complement strand
CACCCAGGCGCAAGGCCAGAGCGTCGCCACTAGAGCCCTTGCCACCTACAACAAGAACATGGGCGCACTGGCATTCTGCCCCTCGGTCCTCCCTACAGCACTCCAAGACATTGGCGTCGACGCCCAGGCCGTAGATGATTGCATTACGGAGATCCTCACCGCAATCGCAGTGGCGGGTAGGGGAATATGGCAACGCAGAACGAACCATGTCCGAACGCTACATAAAAACTGGCTCACCACCGCCCACGGTGCCTAAAAACTCCGCCCGCCCCACGGACGCAGGAGAAGGGCGAAAGCCTTAGTCCCTTTACCGGGCTTTTCTCCTGTCCGCAATTTCTTCTTCTTCTTCTTCAAAGAGACCAGCGGGCAGCGTGGCAGAGAAGCTGTCTTGGACTACAACGCAGCGCATGCCTACCGGCGAGACAACATTGCCGCAGCAGCTGACGTGTTCGCCGTGGAGGATCTGCCCTATCTGGTCTCACGTTCCTTCTGGCTGCCGTGAGCCTTGCGTCGCGATGCGAAACTAAACAGTACGCCACTCAACCTCTCGGTGCGCCACGCCAACCAAAGCGCAACACAATGAGGCGCTACGGCCACGCGCGAGCAGGGCGAGGTTGGGCCAGAGGGTGGAAGGCCTCCTCCTCCATCACCACCAGCCTGGCGCACCAAGCTGAACTCGTCCTCGGAAATAAACGGGAACCACCACAGCCGGGCTGGGTTGCTGCCCTCGTCCGAAGATTGCACGTTCTTGCGGGACAGATGATGGAGGAGCGAGAGACGGAGACGCCGACCCAAGACCACCTCGCGTGCGGTGCGAGCGATGATGTGGATGAGGACACGAGAGATGGTGACCTGGTGAAGAAGGAAGAAGAGGAAGACGACGTCCCGGAGGTGGAGGGAGAAGATGAGGAGGCGAAGCAAACACGAAGGGAGAACAAGCTGAAGCTGAAGGAGGAGCGACGGGTGGCGCACTGGCAGCACCGACGGCAGAAGAGGCGGGAGAAGAAGCAGGAGCTGCGACGGCTCGAGCAGGAGGCCATCGCGCGAGGCGAGCAGCCGCCGGAGAGGAAGAAAAAGAAGACCCTTCGCATCCGCACCTCTGTGCCCCTCGAAAAGAATCTGCCCCGCCTCGTCATCGATCTCGATTTCCAAGATCAGCTCAATGAGAAGGCACATCTCCAGAATAAGTATTAATTTTCGATTTCGATTTTATTTTAATTTTAATTGCGTAATATATTTATTTGCTGCGCAAGGTTCTTTTTTGAGGACCTTTGTCTTTTAATTTATGAATTTAAATATTAAATAATAAACAAATATATTTGCCTGTTCCTGGTGCAGGAGATTCGGAGCGTGGCCAGCCAGATCAACACCGCCTACGGCTGGTACGCCAACACCGGCTCTGCGTGCAGTCGCTGAACTGGCGTGTATGTGTGTGTGTGTGTGGATGACTGGTGGCTGACGTTCGCGAGAGCTGATCAGGATACGCCACCACAAGCGCCCGCTGGAGATGCACCTCACGTACCTGAAGGGCAGGGTGAAGGAGGCCGTGGAGAGGAACATCGGGTCCTTCCAGTGGCAGGTGGGCAAGCACGAAGAGCCGTTCATCGAGGCTTTCCACGAGCACAGGGACAAGATCGTCTACCTGTCGCCCGACTCGCCCAACGTGCTCGAGGCGCTGAATCCTGAGCACATCTACATCATCGGCGGTATCGCCGACGTGCACATACAAAAGGTGCTCGCACACATGCCACATGCGAACTGCTCGCCACCGTGTGCCAACCTTGTTGCTCGTTCTTTGTGCTGTGCTTCAGGGTATGACGCTGGGCAAGGCAGAGCAGCTAGGCATTCAGACGGCCTGTCTGCCGATCAAGAAGTACACACAAGCCACCAGAACCGTACTCAACATAAACCATGGTACGCGCATCACTGCATGATCTGGCAGCCCGTCCGCCCGCGTGTTCGCCACCAACTGTCGCCTTACACCACCATGCGGACAGTGATCGAGATCATGACCAACGTCGCCGAGACGGGAGACTGGCCCAACGCCTTTGAGAAGTCGATACCCACGAGGTACAAACTACACACCAGCCAGCGCCCTGGGTTGAGCTCAGTATACTCACGTGGTGCGTTTGGGGACGCGGCAGGAGTGCGTACTCGAGTCTCGGTCGTGCCAAGGAGAAGCGAAAGGAGGAGAAGGCGAAGGAGGAGGCAGAGCATGTCCCATCGCCACCATCACCAGTGTCATCGAGTCCGTCCAGCACTGCTGCGCACGCCGGCGGCGAAGGAACAGAAGATCCTTCGCAAGGGCGAGAAGGCGAGACCAAGGAGGCAGCACCAGCAGACATCACGAGCTAGCGCGCCCAAAGGGCGCCACCACACCATTGCACGCCTGTCTGCGGCCGATTGGGCACAGCTCTGGCGTTCTCCCGCACACGCAAGCGAAACGAGACGCAAAATTCTAAGTCGCACTTTGGCATATACTAAAATATTCAAAATGTTTAACGAAGAAGAGAGACAACATAACTTGAATTTTTATGATTACGATACTCTCCGGTTCTCCGGGCGGCAATCGGCAAGCGTTTGTGTTCGTTTTTGATTGTCATTTTCCGACGCCGGCAACTTCGATCGCAACATTTGGGTACGCCCTCCCCCCAAAAGGCTACAGCCTAATTGTACGCACTCATGAGGGGGGTGATTGGGAGGGAGGATGGAAGAGCAGGAGGTCGATTTTTGCTGACGAGATCTCATTTTTCAGGCGAATCGAATCATTTAAAAATGGCTTCGAATGGCACGGCGACCGAGTATGGGCAGGAGGCCCTGATCTCGTTCATGAAGTGCCCCGGTCCGCTCTTCGACCACTACCTGCCGCGGGTGTCGTTTGACCTCTTTGGCACGACAGTCGAATCGTCCGACATTGGGCTCATCGCCGGCCCCGTGGCCGCCTATTGGATCTACTCGACCGCGCTCTACGTGCTGGAGCAGCTCGACCCCAAGTTCCTCCGCAAGTACAAGATCGACCCGCCGCAGCGGCCCCAGAACAAGGTGTCGGTGGGCCACGTGATCTCGCGCGTGGCGCTGCAGCACTTTATCCAGATGGTGGTCGCCATCGTGTTCGTGTGGATCGTGCCCCGCGACTTGGAGAGGGAGATGGAGGACGTGGGCACCATCCTCGTCAAGCTCATGATCGGCGCCTTCATGCTCGACACGTACCAGTACTGGACGCACCGCCTCTTCCACCGCAACAAGTATCTCTACCGCAACTTCCACTCGGTGCACCACGAGCTCACCGTGCCCTACGCCTTTGGCGCCCTCTACAACCACCCCAGTATCCTCTCCACCACTGCCACTTCCCTGTCTTTGTCCTCGTCCACAGTCACTCTTTCGTCATCGATGACTAATGCTCTCTCTCTCTCTCTCTGCGTGTGTGGCGTGTGCAGTTGAGGGACTGTGCATGGACACCGTTGGTGGCGGCCTGCCGGTCCTGCTCCTCGACATGCACCCATGGACGGCCACCCTCTTCACTAGCTTCGCCACCATCAAGACCGTGCACGATCACTGCGGGTAACCATCTCCAATCCATTCTCAATCATTCATTGTGTGCACACAAGCGATTTACAAGCGAGTGATGGTGGTGTGAAGGTATGTGCTCCCGTTCGATCCGCTTCACCTGTGCTTCGCCACGGCCGCGTACCACGACATCCACCACTGGGGCAAGGGCATCCGCTACAACTTCTCGCAGCCCTTCTTCACGATCTGGGACGAGCTGGGCGGCACCATTTACCCCTACTCGCTCGACGACATGGTCAGCGACGAGGTCAGGAAGGAGCACGAGGCCACCGAGCATCACGAGGCCAAGAGGAAAGTCGAGTAGCGTCGTGTCGTGCTGCTCATCTACAATGCAGAGAGGGAAGAGAGAGGGATGGTATATATCGACCCTCACCTCTTTATTGTTGTTGCAGTGTGGTGGTGGTGATGATGGTGGTGGTGGTGATGATGGTGGTGATGATGACGATGCTAGTCGACGCGGACGAAGCTGTGGTCGTTGGGGTTGTGGTGCTGTTGGTAGGCCGCCTCCTTCTCCGCGGCGAGACGGGGGTCCTTCCGTCGGAGGATCGACTGCTTGAGTCGGTGCAAGCCGTGTCTGATGGGGACGATCGGTATCCGCCCAATGATAGGTATGAAGGTCCACATTGTGTTCTGTTGTGTGTGTCTGTGTGTGTATCGATATGCGTGTGTTGGTTGTAGGTGAAAAAGTTTTCTTTTGAGTGTAGAGTGAGGACTGTGCAGGTCGAGTCGATTTGTGGGGGGCTGGAGGCTATCTGGTGAGCTGGCCAGCAGCCCACCAAAAGGCTCATAAAAGAATATTCCTGTGTTTTTCGGATTGGTCCGCCGGTTTCCGCGGAACAAGTAAAATGGAGATTTATTGTTGTGAGACCTGCGCTGTCTGGTGAGGTCTCTCACCGCACGCGCTAGGGGCTCACAACGGGGTGGAGAGTGGTTTAGCGAACGTCAGCGACTCAGTACATGACGGTGTGGTGTCGGTCGTCGGCCATGTGCCTCTCCACGCCGCGATGTCTTCTCCGCCGGATCGAGTTCTTGGCCTTGCGGTAACTGCGAGAGATCAAGCCGAATGGGATGATGATGGGGATGATGAGCCACATTGTTGTGCTTCGAAGTACTTGCTGAGGTTGATGTAGTTTGTAACTTTACTTTGCTTGGTGAAGGCCCTTCTCTTGTACTTGGAGCCTGCGGTGGGGTGTTCTGAGATCTCCTGGCCCAAGAAAGTGCGCCTGCAACCAGCCCAAATCGGACCTAAACTGTTCCTTGCATCCCTCTCGGATTTCCCAGCCTACAACTGGAACTTATATCTCGGTCATGCAGATCACGGCGAGGGTGTCTCTGCGACTGTTATATTCTTTATGTGTCCTCAAAAGGTCAGTAGATGGGCTGTTCGTGCATCTTGGGGTCCTTCTTCAACTCTTCGGGCTGGACCACTCCTGGGTGTACTCGTCCCTTGCCCGTCAGGTCGTGCATGGCCTTCCAGTCCTCCACGATTATCGGGCCCTCGGTGTCCTCCTTCTGTGCTATCTCTGTGTTGCTGGCGTTTGCTCCCTCCGCCTCCATCCCCTTCTGTCGCTCGTCCTTCTGGCTGGCCTGGTACTCCTCGCCTGCACCGTGTGCGTCGCGACGACGTTAGGTATTGCCCACTGGTTTGTGGAAGAGGGAAGAGAGGGACCGTACTCAGTTGTCCTCCAAGCACGGCGTACGATCGCGCCAAGAGAGTGCGGCTGGCCGGCATCAGCGCTCTGGTCGACTGGCGCTGCACGATGACGCTGAACTTAGTGGCTCTCTGCATAATGTCTCCGTGTGTGTTGCGGGCTTGCTGCTTGTTGCTTGCTTGTTATTTGACTTCTTTGGGGTTAGTGCACTACAGGATGACCTCGCCCTCTTCAAGGCCCGTGGCGGCACCAACGGGTCCCCAGAACCAAACCAAATGGAATGCACATTCAATCAGAATTTCATCGTCCACAAGACAACGGTTCCGCTTCGTCCTCAAAGCTCAAGCCGCGGTCCCCCCTTGTGGTGTATGCACGTGTGTGCTTCCTACCCCTCATGACGCATGGTAATGACTTTACTGATCAGAAGAGGGGAAGGTCGTGCTCCTTGGGGTCGGTGACCTTCTCCGGCGGCTGGGTCTCGCCAAACTGGCGGCCGCCCGGGTTGAGCGGCTTGTCGGACTTGACGTCCTGTGGCGAGCTCAGCCTCTCGCCGTCCTTGGCTTGGTCCTGCACATTGTGCTTGTTGGAGCCCTCCAGCTCGCTCTGCTGCGCCCTCTCCTTCTTGATGTAGGTCTCGTACTCCTTGTCTGTGGACGACAAGGTCAGTGTGGTCAGCGGGAAGGGGCCCTAGAGGTGGAGCGCAACGTACTGAGCTGTCCGCCGAGGTCGGCGTATCGTCGCGAGGCGGGCGCAAGGGCACGGAGGGGGGCACTTGAGATGAAGACGGCGGCAGACCTGCGCTGGGCGACACTGGCGATGATGGACGCTCTCTGCATGATGATGTGGATGGGGAGGATGTGCGGCTGATTGAGGATGGATGAGTAGGAGATGGGGTTCTTGTACTAGTGCGAGTGGAAGTTGTAAGTTCCTTGTGAGCCTTGGACACATCTTTAGTCTGTGGTGTCAGCGTGTCGTGCTGTGATCGCCACCCGCGGACCGCACGGAACCCTGCTGAATTTCTTGTGCTCTGTTGGTGGTGGACGCCAAGGCGCTGCCTCAACGTCAAGTCAACGCGTGTTGCACTACACCTTGTTGATCGTGAGGTCACGCACCACCCTCTGAGATCACGCACGACACCGGACTCCGCGGGATACTTGCCGTAGCAGTTACAACGTAACTCTTTTATGTTTTGCTGTCATTTTTGAGTTCTTGTTGTTGTTCACGAGTGCTTGTAGCCAAAGCGGCCATCGCCGAGGTAGGCCAGGTAGGGCGGCACGTCCTCTCGCGTGTGGATGAAGGTCTTCCCCGTCCAGTACTCGGCCTGCACCCAGACTCTGCGCGAATGATGAAGCGAAGCGAACCGATCACGAAGAAGAGTTCGTTAGCAGCGATGGAGCGCAGAGCAGGTCTTGGAGATCTGACACCACTTACCTTTCGATCATGCCGTAGATGAGGGCCTGTCCCTCGGCCTCTTCTCGGCTCTCCACCGAGCATTCGATGTGCGCCACGCATTCTTCCAGCGCGAGGTTGCCCTTCAGCTTCGCGTCCAGTTCGCCTCGCGCGATGTCCCTCTTCTTCTGTCGCATGTCGGCTCGAATCGCGCCGCGCGGCTTGTGCTGTCCTCGCTTGGCCGCGCTGGCGGTGACGGATTCACCCTCAGTCGCCATCTCATCGGCTAGACTCGCCTCGAGAGGGAACCAACCGGGCTTGCACACCTGCAAGCTTCGTGCAGCGTCATGCGTGTTTGCGACAGGCTCGCTCTGAGCCTCGTCGTGACTCTGTTCAGAGGCGATGGCGTGGCAGCGTATCGCGTCCTCCATACCAGCAATGGGCACGTTCAACACTGTAATGGCGAGATGGTGAGATAGAGCGCGATCGTGACCAGAGGCGGCGAAGTGAGGGGTCTGCAGTACCGAAGCAGCTGTTGGTCACGAGGGTGGCCGTCACAGGCAAATGCTTGGGAACAGCGCAGAAGAACAATCCCTGTGATCGCAGCACAGCCACGGAGATGGTGAGAACTCGTTCGGTTGCATGTGGTCACCACAAGCAGCGGACGACGTACGTTGTTGTTGATGCAGGAGAGGCGTGAGACAAAGGCGATGTGGGGAGCATCGTCTACGCTGGCGCCCTTGGCGGTGAGCAGACATGCGGGATTGGTGTACACGAAGCGGCTGTGGTGGTTCTTGGGCACTTCCAGACATCGCTCTTGACGGGTTGCACCTGCGGTGGTTGCTTCCTCCTCTCCCTCCTTACCCAATCGTTGGCTCTCATCCTCTTCCATCAACTCATGTGTCTCGTTGCTCGTAACTGCCACGGCTTCACCGGCGCCTTCATCCTAGAAGCGACAAGTACATTGTCAACACGACATTCGGCTGCAGTGCAGCGGAAGGCAAGAGGGAGAAGAACTCACCGCAGCGGTAGCGGCTGGCTTGGGCGGACGGATCATAGAGCGCTTCACCTTGCCACAGTGCAGACAGTTAACGAGATAGCGATGCCTGCTGTCTGTGAAAGGATGAGTATGAGCACGGACGCCGAGCTGATTGCCATCGAGCATCAGACCAACCTACCGTGTGAGATGCGCACAGACGCCGACAGGCCCGGAATGAGCAGCGAGTAGCAGCCCTTGCAGTACGTCGCCTTCACCGCCGCGTCTCTGTCACACAAAAACGAATTTTAAATAAACTTAATATTTTAAATAAAAAATAATAAACAAATGCTCTATCGGGAGGGGGCGTACATGCGCAGGACCAGCTTCTGGGCGACGACGACCATGTTGCGAATGTAGAGCCGGGACAGAGCGGGATTGGTCGCCGCGACCTGGTGCGCAGCATGGTACAGGAAATTCATCCTCTGGTAGGCCTCCGAGTGTGGCAGGGCCGGTTTCCTCGGCGCATGCTGTCCGCCATGCTTGGCGCCTCTCGCCCCGCCACCTCCACCGCCCCGTCTTCCCATCTCTACCAATCTCTCTGATTAAATGCTTTTCCCACATTTCGAATTTCATTTTCTCGTTTCATTTTCATAAATCGTTTTCGAAACATAAAATTTTAAAATATATCAATTCAAAGGACGACCAGTCAAGCGAATTTCGCATAGACATGAAGGTCTGGTGGCCTCGCGAGCACCAGACAGACAACGAACGCAGCCAAACCCGAGAGGACGCAGGAACCGAGAAAAGAAAGGAAAGCAAAACAACATGCAAGCAGAACAGGCCGTACGAGCGCTTCCGCCGGTTCCTCAGTCGATCGAGGACGTCGACCTGGACGCCCTGCTGCCCGCGGGCGGCGTCCACCCCAGCCCGCGCCGGTGGAACGACCAGGTGCCCGACCGTGACTGCACTCCCCCACCCCCCAACCCATTCTTTCTTTATTTTTAAATATTTAAATTTCAGATACCACTGACCGTGGCGGGGCGTGTGCAGGTGTGCTACTTCTTGTTGCCCGACAGGTTCAGCGATGGGAAGGAGAGCGAGCGGGAGCTCTTCAAGGCCGAGCGCGCGACCGAGTTTGCGCGGCCCAGGACGGAAACGAAGGAGTGGGCCGAGTCGGCCATGCAGTGGCAGGGCGGCAGCCTGCGCGGCATCATCGGCCAGCTCGCCTATCTAAAGGCACGTCGCACTGTTCGCTTGCGCACTGTCGCTGTGCTGTGTTGTAGCAAGGGCGACGCACAGAGTGCATATGCACAGAGCGCGCAGAGATCTCATCAAACGTATTGGTGTGCGATAGGGGCTTGGCATCACCACCATTTGGCTCGGTCCGGTCTACAAGCAGAGGAAGGACGAGCCCACGTATCACGGGTAAACATGCATGCCCCACTCAATGTCAAGCAATCCTGTGGCCTCTGCCTCGGCTGACCTCTGAGTGTGTACGTCGGTGGGGGCAGATACGCGATCCAGAACTTCCTCGAGGTCGATCCGCACCTTGGCACGCGCGAGGATCTGGTGGAGCTAGTCAAGGTTGCGCATTCGCTGGGCTTGTACGCTATCTAGTCTTGGCTGGCCTCCATATACGTGTGGGACTCAAGCGTTATCGCGTTTGATGTCGCAGGTATGTACTTCTGGACATTATCTTCAACCACACGGGCGACAACTTCTTCTACAAGCAAGACGGCAAGATGAAGTCCACGCTGCCGTACAAGGACAAGGCGTACCCCTTTGGCGCATGGAAGGACGAGCACGGCAAACGTAATCATCAGTACCATGGCCTCGCGCAGCGCACGGCACACATGCGTGCATGCGACAAAACTCTAACATGAGCAGCGTCACGTGATGCCTCACACAGCCTGCGAGAAGATCCAGTCGCTGGACGACGGAGTATGGCCCAAGGAGTTCCAGGACCCCGAGTGGTACTACAAGTCGGGCACCATCGCTGATTGGGACAGGCATCCCGAGTTTGTTCGTGGCGACTTCATGACCCTCAAGGTGCGTGTCGTGAGTCTCACGCTGCTTGCTCATCAGGAATTGTGGCTAACACGACTGCGTGCCGTATGTGTGGATGTAGGCGTTGAACCTCGATCGGGGAGACACGCTGTCAGCGTTGATCCAGGTGTACCGTTACTGGATCGCCCTCACCGATTGCGATGGCTTCCGTCTCGACACGGTGAAGCACGTCCCTCTGGCCGCCGCTCAGCGTTTCTGTCAGGGTACGCATGCCCCAAGTGCTACTTGGCGTGCCAAACTCAAAGCCTTTGTAACCTTTCTCTTCGTCACAACGTCATTCCCGCGCAGGGATCCACGAGTTTGCCCATTCGATCGGCAAGGACAAGTTCCTGATGGTGGGCGAGGTCTCGGGATCCGCCCCCATGCGAGTGCGCTTCCTGGGAGGTGGGCTTCCGTTCACCCACAACCTCGACGCCGTGCTCGACATCGGGTACGCGTTTGGTGGCACGCCTTATCCTTCGGTGCATTCGATAATGTGCACTGACATTGCGGGCGCTTGCACATTCATAGAGAGCAGTCCAAGAGGCTCTGCAACATGTACACTATGTCAGAGGAAAGCGAGCTGCAGCTGGTGTTCCAAGCCAAGGACGCAATGGAGAACCTGCGGGAGGCCGGCTTCCTCCACTTCATCGTCCTCGATGATCACGACATGATCTGGTAAGCTTCCACTTGCCCTCTGACGATCGCTGATGCCGATGGCCTTACCGTGCTTCTTACGTTGCCAATGTGTTCCATCTTACCAGGCAATACGACGAGAAGGCTCGGGTGGGGCACATCAACGACGGCCCGTTGCGCGAGAAGCGTGTGGCCAACCTGACCAACGTCCAGTTGACCCTTCCCGGTATCCCCTGCATTTACTACGGGACTGAGCAGGCCCTCAACGGCCACGGCAACCACGACAAGTTCGTTGCCTCGCCTCCACCATCCCACCCACTTGCCTCATCGCTCGGCTGCTCACGTGCGTGCCTCCTCCACCAGGTACCTTCGCGAGAACCTGTTCGGCGGCGACTTTGCGGCCTTTGCCACCAAGGGCTGTCACTTCTTCGACCACAAGCACCCCACCTACCTGCGCATCGCCGCCGTCGCCCATCTGCGTGGACGCGCGGTACGCATGGCCGCCCCCTCTCACTCCTATTACGCGCTGGCATGCGCATTGTATCTTACACGAGATCGTGCAGGACAAGGTCGGCCTGACGCTGCGCCACGGTAGGTTGTACGTGCGCGACGTGTGTCCGATCGCGTTCGCTACGATTGCCCAAAGGGACGAGAGCGACAGGATCGAGCGGGAGCAGATGAAGAAGCAGACCTCGCTCGACGGCGTCGAGGCCCGTGGCTCCAAGATCGCGCTCAACCGGGCGCACTCGATCGAGCACCTGCCCACCGCGGTCGGACCCAAGCGGAACAACAACAAGAACACCAAGAACATGAGGCGCCGGATGCTGAGGGCCAACACCCACATCCGCATCGACCTCAGGCTCACCGAGGAAGAGGTCATGGCCGACGAGAACGCCAGATGGTGGCGCGGGTCGCGGCGCGGCGAGGTGCTGGCCTGGTCCCGCATCCACTACAACTGCGAGGTGCTCGTCGTGCTCAACACCAACCCGACCGAGGAGCGTCGCGCGCTGGTCACCATCGATCGACGCCTGCAGGAGCGCAAGCACGCCTCGCGCGTCAAGCGCCATGAGGACGCCACACACCCGACCATGTCGATCCTCTACCACAGCCAGTGGAGCGACGCGACGCTCGAGGCCGTGCTCGCATCGCCCTCGTCCTCGCTCTACTCGTCGCTGCACGACACGCCCATCGCCACCGCCGCCACCGCCGAGGAGCAGGAGGACAAGCAGCGCGTCATCAAGCAGCTCAACCGCACCGTGCCCGTGCAGCAGCAGAAGGACGGTCGCTTCTTCGTCTCCATCCACCTCCCCGCTGCCGCCATGGTCATCCTTCACTAGAAGCCTGACCTCCTTTGCACGCGCAAGCTCATCGATCCAAACCAAAATTTCACACAATAAATCGATCAAAAGATGGAGCAGCAAGCGGCAGCAGGACCCGGGCCGTCGTCGATCGTGCCCTCGTTCGCCAGTACCAAGCTGCCTTTCGCCCCCTTCTGCGCGCTGTGGGTGCCGTCGTCTGCGCGCCTGGTGGCGCTGGGCTGCCACCAGACCAGCAGCAGCCGGGGGCCGGCGACGGGCGGGCTCCAGGTCTACAAGCTGGAGATGCCGCCGGGCGGTGGCGGCGACGACGAGAACGGGCAGCTGCGGCTCCTGCTCGATGCCAGCGGGCACGCAGGAGGAGGGCTCGGGAAGGCGGGGCTCAAGTGCGGCACGCTCAACCTCAGCACGCCCGCCAGCGGCCGCCACCTGGCCGTGGGCGATTTCAGTGGGCGGGTGAGCGTGTGGGACACCGAGCGCCTGGCCTCGAACAAGCTGCCGCCCTCTGAGGCAGCTCTCGTCACCATCGAGGCCGGCCACGACAGTGAGATCGTGAACTCGATCGATGCCGTCCCAAATCTCATCGTCTCTGGTACACGATTTATTTATATCTTTATTTTATTTTATTTTATTTTTATAATTTCACTAATAATAAGGACTACATAATGCAGGCGGCCGAGACGGCAGGGCGTGCGTGTGGGACGTGCGGCAGCGAGGGAAGCCGACGGCGGAGCTGGCTCTGCCCGAGAGCGACTGCTGGACGGTGACATTCGCAGCACGTACGTGTGTGTTTCAGCAGCGGCAACCGCCACGGCGTTGATGCGATGTGTGTATGTGGCTCACGCCCTTGTCTCGGCCGTCGCGTTTGCAGAGGACGGCTTCTTTGCTGGCTATGACGATGGTAAGGTGTACTTGGCCGACCTCCGCATGAACGCGCAGCCTCGATGGCAGCACAATCTCGTGCGCAGTTCGGGCATCTGCTCTCTCGATCACCACAACGTACGGCGGCAGCCCTTTCCTCACTCCCATCACCGTCGGTGCGTGCCTTCATTCACAAAGACACGCAACTGGCACAACACCACTGCAGGGCAAACTGCTGGCCACTACGGTGGATGATGACTTCACGCTCTTCGACTTTGACCTCGCCACAGCCACGCTCAAACGCGAGGTCAAGGGCCATCCGACGCTCCGACCGCCAGAGGCAAAGGACGCCACCACATGGACCGCCCGATCGAGTCCTCACAACCGTGACTACTACATGACCGCGAGTACCACCTCCCTCCACGCACACGCACACTCGCTCGAGTGCAACAAACAATATTGCGGTGGACGAACTGAGCGCGGGTGACTGCAGGCGGCAATGGATACTTGGACCTGTACAAAGCAAGCTCGGCGGGAGGACGCTCTGCTCTGCAGAGTGTGGCGACGGCGGCAGCGGGCACACAGCCCATCCTCTCCTTTGACTGGAACCAGGTTCATTCATCTCTCGTATGCGCGCGTGTGTACTGCCTCAGCCTCAGCGTTGCTCACACAACATCATCGTGCAGGCTAAAGAGGGTCTCTTCGCGTTTGCCTCACTAGACAACAGTCTTCACGTTGGATTTATGCCCACCGCGCTCCGGTGAGAGGCCGAATGCGGTTTACAGTGCAAAGGCTTCCTGTTTATTGACGCACGCAGCCATCAATTGTGGGCACTGCTCACATGAAGTGTGTGACCGAGGTCTTCTTGTATCGAGTGGAAGGGTCGATTGACCAGGCGCCCAAGTTGCCCTGCAGGTCGTCGGGTGATGACGAGACCTAGTGGAAGGGGTGAGATTGCGTCAGGAAACACGTGCCATCATCTACGAGAGTCAGTGGCTACGTACCATGACCTTGAACTCGGCGACCCACTCATCGAGCAGCTTCTGATCCTGTTCTGGAGTGCCTCCGCGCTCGAAGAGCGTCTTGATCATCCAGGCTGTGTCCAACGCTCCCAAGATGGCGCGATTGGCACCCGTGCCTGCAGAGAAGAGGAATGAGCTTTTCATCATCTGCCTAGCCCACTAGTGAAGAAGTTAAGTACCCTGAGGCCAGAAGGGCTCGACCAGAGCATCGCCTACGATGGCGACCAACAGCTTGGCCTGCCCTTCGGTCACAATCTTCGCTGGACTGGTCGCTTGCTGCTTCCTGAATGAGCGCACGAGAAGAGGATGAGGGGTAAGATGAGGGAGGCAGCATGAGAGCAAGTTGGTCGGTACTTGGAGAAGTCAAAGATGGCGACGTCGTTGCCGCCGCGGCTGTTCTTCATGAACTCGCAATGCGCGGGGAGAGAGATGTGATCGGCCACCTCGCGCACGTACTGCTCCAGCTTGGCGCAGTCCACATTCTCGCGACTGAGGATCGTCTCCAGCGCGCCGTCCTGTCGCAGCACGCCCTTACGCAGCAGACTGCGTCACAGCAATGTGGCAGAGATCCGGCCGTTAGCTCTGAAGTTCGCTCTTGCTAGCGCGTGAATGCGCGGTTTGCGCACCTGGTACGTTTGGCGGTCATCACAAAGTAGTGCGTTTCGTTGCGGTAGTAGACCAAGTTCTCCAGCTCGATGTCGCTCTTGGCCTTGAGCTCGTTGAAGAATTGCTGAGCACACACAACGAAGCAGCATCACATCACACGACCACAGTTGGAGACAGATTGCAGAGTGTGTTCTTACGGCACGACAGGCGGTACCTGATTGTAGATGGAGAGCAGGCCAAACTCGTCGAGCTGCTTCTCCTCGGGCGTTTGAGTGTTGACAAAGTTGGCGGTGATACCGATCGCGTCGCTGCCTGCGCAGAAACAATGCAGACGACACGGTGAGCTCTCATGACGAGCAGCAAACCTGAGGTATGAGATCACATGCGTACCCTTGAACAGCTTCCGCTCAAACGAGAATTCGTTCGCCAGGCACGAACGCTCTCCATCGGCGCCCACCAGCACATTGAACATGAGGTCGTCTTCGTTGATCGACTCCTGTACGCTCATCACATATCATGTTAGAGGCATGCTTGTGGCCCAGTGTCCCCAATAGCAGGCTACCTTGGAGTTGACGTTCGCCTTCCAGAGCGGATTGGAGGCAGGGTTGGTGGGAGCTTGCGAGCCCGCATAGGAAGCACGGTAGTAGTTGAGTCCCAGCAATAGCGCCACCTTGAGCAACACCAGCTGCAAGCGTCGGATCGCGACATGACTGGAAGCAATGGAAGAGAGATATAGCATAGGTAACTCAGTCCACATCCAAGAAACGAGAGGTGGTGCGGAGAAGGACCAGCCTGTGTGACGTACTTGATGCCACCGGTACAGAACTGAGGGTAGAGGAACTTGGCACCGATGTTGCGCAGGTCTCGGATCGAGGAGTTCCAGATCTGATGGAGTTCGAATTGTCAGATGAGGTGTGTGGCCAGGACAGTGTGATGGTGCGGGCGCAATCGTACGTGGAGAAGGTTGTGACGGGTGAAACGCTTGCGCATCTCCACCAGCGTGACGCGGCTGCCCAGAAGCAGGGCTTCTATCGCCGTGCGCAGGCCACCTGTAGTGCATAGTAGTGGTCAAACGCTTGGACCTGAGTGTCCCACCGGTGAGACTCAGTTCAAAAGTCGTACCTGGACCTGCGCCAACGATGAAGACGCGGGGCTGCTCCTTCGAGTTGAGCACGTACTCCTTCTGTAAAAGAGAGAAGCGCATGTTAGGAGTTATAGCGAAACAGATCTAGAGAGCCGAAGCAAACCTGTTTCTTCTTCTTGTCGAGCAGCTGGAAGAAAGGCTTCCAGCGTGGGAGGCACATCAGTCGGTTGCGAACGGCCTCGTACGAGGACGAGGACGAGGACGTGCCTGATGGATCAGCTTCGCAAGCACTCTTGAGCTCCTGTGAGGGAGGATAGAGGGATAGGTGTTGTGCAACGAGCTCATTGAGTCGGTCTGTGCATTCATCAAGGCTGAGTTCAGGAGTCGCACCGTCCATAGGCGGCGCGCTTCGAGGGGCTCGTCGCTAGCAACGAACAAGTCCCAGAGCTGGGACGGTCCAGCGGCGCGGCTGCTGCTCTCAGCAGCGACCGAAGGTGCCGAGGTCGACTGTTGAGGTGTCTGCGATGTCGCCTGGAGCGGCGCTGCTGGTTGAACAGGTTTGGGCGGTGATGCGGCAAGTGGCGCTTGAGGCTCGGACAATGGCGATGGAGAAGACGAGACTGGAGCAGGGGACGGCGCAGGGGAAGAAGGCCGCGGAGCAGACGTTGTGATTGGTGGAGTAGGAAGAGGCCTCATGCTAGCAGGCGGCGAAGGCTGGGTCGTTTGCGTTGCAGGCGTGGGCAGCTGCACGAGTTTTGCTGGAGCACTGGGCTCAGCTGCAGGGGCTGGTTGATGAGCTGGCGTGGCAGGCGCCGCTGAAGACGTATTCGATGGGCTCGACTCATCATCGGAAGGCGGCTTGGCAGCTTGGCAGGTATCAGACAGCGCAGAGGTGAGCGCAGCGGCCGCTGCAGTGACGGCGGACTCGTCGGATCGGGATCCAAAGATGCGCTGATACGCCAGGAGGAAGTCAGACTCCACCAGAGGCCCGTTCTTCTCCTTTATTATCTGCTGGAGCACTTCGACGATCGATGGCGCCAGCTCCTGCTTCAGCTGGTAGAATTCGTCTGTCCTCGTCGCGGTGGTGCAGAATGGGGACATGTTAGGTCGTTCCGCAACCTGTTCGGCTTCACTAATGAATGGTGAGTGCGTGCGCGTGTTTGCGTACGTTTGTCGATGATTCCGTTCCCGTTGTCGTCGAAGCGCTCAAAGAGCTTGAGGATGTCCACGATCTGCTTCTCGCTCAGAGCTGCCCGTCACGCCAAGTCCGAGTCAGCACGCAGCCACAGTGTTTCGATTGCAGTCTTACTAGAGGCCGAAGCGCGTACAGGGGAAAGACGGACTCAGGAGGTGCGCGAGCTCCATCCGCTCGTCGGCGAACAGGGTGTGGTAGCCCGCCAGGACTTCCTCGAGGTTGAGGTCACCACTGTGTTTGGTGGCATGCACGTGTTAGACAATGAAGCGAAACAGAGCGATGATGGTGATGATGAACAGGAGAAGCCAGAGACCAACCTGTCGTCCTTGTCGAGCGCGGAGAAGACGAGGTCGACCAGCATCTTGTCGGCGGAGCCGGCCACCGTAGCCGCTCCGCTCTTCCTGAGCTCTTCTAGCAGCGCCTTGAACTCGGCTGAGCACCACGCACGCACGCACGCAATACGACACGCACAGTTGAGGAGACCCAGACAGCAGCGAGCCATTGTCGTATGTGTACCTTTGTCGACCTTCCCGTTGTGTTCGAGGTCGACCTTCTCAAAGAGGGCGATGACCCTTTCTATCTCCTGCACGCTCTCAATCTCTGCGCGGACCACCTCCCGATGAGAGGGAGCGTCGACAAGAGAGGAAGCAAGCCCACGTACCTGGAAACTGGTGGTGGAGAAGCACGGCAAGGCCCCTCCTTCTGACGTTTCCCATTCGTTTCTGCATCTTGAGGTTGGGATCTTTGTGATGGTTGGAGCTTCGGTGAGGAGTGAGGGAGAGGCTGAGGTTGGAGGACGGCAAGAAGGCGGCAAGTGTGGAGTAGGGGGGGTAGGGAGTGGAGTTTGCTGTTGTTGAGGAAAGTTGAGTAAGTGAGAACGAGCAAGGGAAGAGAGAGTGACCCAGGTCTCTGCTTGTGACGATGCAGAATACGCATCGATTTCCGTTCGCTTTTCCGCCGAAGAATTACTGGCGAAATCCGTCAGAAAAATGATTAATGTCGACGTGTAATGGGAAGACGAAGGCTTGCGTGTTGCGCCTGGCACGCTGGTGTGGCATCAAAACATCCAGTGTGGAGTGAGGGATGGAAAGGAGGAGGTGAGGGAGAGTGAAACTTGGCTGCCCTTGGAGTCACTGTTCAAAGGCCAGTCTGTTAGGAAGCAGAGAACGCGTTGAGGTTGAGACCAACAGAAAACGTGCGGCACAAACTTTGACTCCAACTACTAGCCGGGTTGGATTGCGGGAGCGAGATCGTGGCGCACCTTCTGACGCTTGGAGGCGGAGGCCTTGGGCAAGGAGCCGGAGAGGTAGCACTCGCTGAGCGTGGTGGAGGGCGCCGTGGTGGCCTGCCTGAGCGCGTCGTCGGCGAGAGTCTGCCGCCACGACGACGGCACGTCGTCTTCGTCCTCGTCCTCGTCGTCACCCTCGTCCTCGTCGTATTCCTCCTCGCGCTGGCGTCGAGTGGCATTCTGCTGTCCGGCCTGCGCTGTGGTCTGTGCCTCACGAATCTGCTCGGTGGCCTGATGTGCGCATAACACGCAAGTCAGCCAAACCAGCTTCGGGGGAAGTGCGCTGTGGCTGAGGGGAGGAGGTGCCTGTGTCTGTGAGTAGATCCTCATGACGTAGGTTGTGATGAGGTCGGCCGCAGCCTCGCGCATCTCTCCCGAGACGAAGCTCAACCTCTGATCAAGGAATTGAGAGAGGTGTGATACATGAGCGGTTGGTGCTTGAAGAGGAAGAAGGAGAGGACATAAGTACCGAGAGGAGGAAGAAGCGAAGGAATTGAGGGACATCGCTGATGCCGTTGCGGAAAGCGGCCGCGAGTCGGTCCACCAGTTCGACCGAGAGGTCTCGAGCCCTGTAGCACACACATAACACGTGCACATAGTACGACAGAGCAGCATGAGCCTCTGGCAAGCAAGTGCAAAACAGAAATCTGCAACGCACCAATCACGGAGGCCAGTGGCAAAGGGATGCGGCGTGGCAGGCGACGGGTCGGCAGGAGCGAGGATGAGGCTCAGGAGCTTGGGAGTGTGCGCGCTGAAGGCTTCCACGGCTGCAGCCGAGGCATATCGACACATGCAGGTCAGCTGATGGTGCACTAACGAGGCTAACTGAGAGACAGGGGAGCGAACCAGCAGGGGTGAGACCAGCGCCGGGATTGAGCTTGGAGGTGATCTCCGCAGGGAGAGAGGAGTCGTCCATGGACGAGGCCACGGCGCCTACGATCTCCTCCTTGAGGCCCCACAGCTGTTCTTCGCTGACTTCAGCTCCGGCCTCAATGCCGGCGTGATGACGCAGATAGGCAGCGATGGGTCCGCGAAGGTTCTCCGTGGGGGCCAGATCGCCCTGCAGGATGGAGATCACATCCCCAGGTCGGAGCCTGCCCAAGATGATGCCCAAGATCTCGCTCAAGACCGTATCTGAGGCACGCTGTATGAGTGCTTGTCGCAGCAATGCGGATGCTAGGCCCATGGCGGTGCGAGAGTAGGCGAATGGTACCGTCGTCGGTGGCCTGTGGCGAACCGGGCTGATCCAAAGAGGTAAGAAGTTCGCCAAGTGTGCCGCTTGAGGCCGCCGAGCCTGTCATGGCGTGTGTCAGAATGCTCATGATTCGATCCTTGTCCGAACTGGTCGGAGCGGGAGTAGGCGCAGCCATTGGCGCGGGCGCAGCGGTCGACGGGGCCTGAGGCGCGCCCGGCCCGGCGCCACCCAACAGGCTGGAGAAGAGAGCATTGAAGTCCATCGGCGGGGGTGTCCTTCCTGCGTATCACCGTAGTGGTGAGACCCGGAAAAGCAGTGCCCAGCGTCCAGTGACTCTGACAGTGAGCTATTGTCGCGTGAGCGTTAGACGCACCCTGAGGTTGGCCGCCTGCTGACGGCTGAGGCTGCGACAGTGACTGGAGGATGTTACCAAACATGGAGCTCAATCCAGGCGGCTGCAAATAGTGAGAATCGTGTTAGGCCAGACATCAGGGAAGAGCATTCAACGGCGGGAGACCGACGTACAAGGCCCTGAGGAGCAGCTCCAGCAGCCGAAGGAGTAGGACGGGCGGCCGAGGGCTGAGGGGCAGCACGGGTAGGCACTGCGGATGCCGAAACGAGAGGAGGGAGAGACGGAACCACAGGGGATGTGGGCTGTTGGGCTGTAGACGGCTGAGGCTGCGGCTGCGAGGGAGTAGGCTGCTGTTGAGACTGCTGTTGTTGGGGCTGCTGCTGGGGCAGAGAGAGGCCCTGCAGCACTTGAGTTGCCTGTGAGAGCAGTGCGTTCAGATCGAGCTGAGGTGCCTGATCACCGGTAGCGGATTGTCCTTCCTGCACACATTGACCGGTAAGGCAAGTGTAGCGCAAGCGTTCGGCTCAAGACATGCGTGCCTGGTTTGAGTCCTCGGCAGCGGCCACTTGCTGGGCGATTTGTTGAGCGAGCGGCGCAACAGCGGGCATGAGCTGCGACATGAGCTGTGCAAACGGCGCACCGGCGGGCGGGGCCTGCTGAGATGTAGGCTGGCCGGAGTTCTGCGTTTGTTGCTGCTGCGGGAATCCCGGGAACGGGAATGGGAACTGCTGTGCGTTGGTCTGGCCGGGCTGAGGCTGAGGGAACATGAAGGGGAATGGCATCTGCTGCATGTGCGGGACGCCCTGCGTTTGGGTGCCGCTCTGGGTCGTTGTAGCGGGCGGGCGGAGGCTCGCCACGGCAGGCGTCAGCGAGAGGAAATAGGAGGCCATCTGCTGAAAGAGCGGAACCGACTGGGCCAACAGTTGCTGTGACTCCTGGTGAGCTGCGCTGCCAGGAGCAGCATCCTGTCCCGACCAAGAGTTCTGAATGTCAGCAGAAGCATACAAGTCGCCCATTAAACTGAACAAAGCGCACCGCTGCTTGTGCCAGTCTTCGCCACACGGGTCCTGCGCGGTCCATGAGGTCGCCCAGGGCTGCCAACCTACGAGCGGGACGGCCCTGTGGCTCAAAGTCCGCATCGGCCGCACCGGTCTGTGCTGCTCCTGTGGACAAAACGCTCAGCGGCCGACAGGAGGGGGTCCACCAGAAGAGCGTGTTGGCCCCATTGCAGAAACATACCTTGCAGAGTGTTGATAGACTGTTGCACGCGATTCTCCATGTTTTCAACAGGACTCCACAGGACATTCTCCTGCGATACGGATACACAAACAGCACATGAGACAAAGCTCGATGATGACATATCATCTGGGCCGATAAGAGCCGCGTACGTTGGGCGCCTGGCCGTTGGAAGGCGAGGCAGTGACGCGGATGGAGGTGGTTTGCATGGGCACGCCCAGCGATCCCATCACGCTGTTGATGAGCTGCGCCGAGCAACAGACACATGTGAGACTCTATGCTTAAGCCCAACCAAACCATGCATAGTGGCTCCTACGAACGTTGTCGAGAGCAGGCGGAGCGCCTCCTGTCTGCGTCGGCAGGGAGAAGGTGCCCATGACAATGCTGGCGGGACGCATCTGACCGCCTGGCATCTGGGTGGGCAGCGGCGCGCTTCCAGCGGGCGGCGTCTGTGCCTCCGGCGGGCGCTCCACCATGTGAATGGTAAGGCCAGCCTTGATCGCTGTACAGGTTGCGCCGCAAGCGCGCATGAGCGATCTCTCAGATCTCAAACACGTCCCTGCCGCACACCAAAAAGAACGAGGCACGTACAATAAGACCCAACGGTTTGGTCGTCCTTAAGCACCTTGCCCTGGAAGATCAGGCGCTGCACCGTGGGCGCCACGTTCGTCAGGTTCGAGATCTTGGCCTTGAACTCTGCGATCGTGGTCTGGGGTGGGGTGCAGATTAACAAAAATTGAAGAAAATTGGTCTCAAGCAAGTACACGACCGATTTTCTCTCTAGCGCCGCCTGCCGGCCATAGAAGATGCGAAGGAAGCCGTACGGTTGCGGCCACCTCCACGGGATGGACCTTGCCGTCGAGCGTCTTGACGTTGACGCGAAACATCTCGGCGGCCTCTGGTGTTGCTTCTTTCGTTTCCATCTTCTGTGATCAATAAACAAATACCATTTCATTTCTCTTTACATTTCTCTTAATCTCGCATAGGAAAAACATTTCTCTCCGGAGCTGAAAAAGAAAAGAAAACGCACAAGGCCTTGGATAGAGGTTTGATCGATCAATTCACGGCTAACGGTCGAAATGGAGGTGGAGAACACGACGTCGACCGCAGCTGCGGCGCAGGGGGTGGACGAGGAGGTGGTGGCGCGATACATTCGAAACTCGCTCAAGCGGACGTATGACTTGTTCCTCAAGAACAACCAGGTCTTTGCCCCCCTCCCCGAGAATGAGGAGAGCGAGCGGCTCGCCCTCTTCTCCAAAATTCAAGACGAATACGAGCCCGTGCGCCACATCCAACCGCCTGCCAAGCGGCCGGCGCCCTCCTCCACAAACGAAGCTGCAGCCGATGGCGAATCCAACACCGTAGAGCGGGTCCTCCAGACGCTGCCCTCGGGATCGTCAGGATCTGACCAGCAGCAGCAATCGTCGGCGGTGGTGGCCTTTCGCGAGGTGGCATCGGCGCAGGCGCAGGGGGCGGGCAGCGGATTCACATCCATGGCGTTGGCCAAGCGGGGGCTCAATCTCGAGAAGCCCGAATGGCATGCGCCGTGGAAGCTCATGCGCGTCATCAGCGGCCATCTCGGCTGGGTGCGGTCCCTGGCCGTCGATCCGACCAACGAGTGGTTCGTCACGGGTTCTGCCGATCGTACGATCAAGATTTGGGACCTCGCCTCGGGCACGCTCAAGCTCACCCTGACGGGTCACATCAACACAATACGCGGTCTCGCCGTGTCGTCGCGTCACCCCTACCTCTTCTCGGCGTCCGAGGACAAGAAGGTCCTCTGCTGGGACCTCGAGTACAACAAGGTCATCCGACACTACCACGGCCACTTGTCGGGCGTCTACTGCCTCTCCCTCCACCCCACCATCGACGTGCTCATCACCGGTGGACGCGATTCCACCGCTCGCGTGTGGGACATGCGAACGAAGAACCAGGTGCGTGCCTTTCGTCCTCCTCCAGCCCCGTCAACTGCACCATCATCCGTGCTAAGTCGCTTTGCGTCGTGTCGTGCGTGTCCGTGCGTAGGTTCACTGCTTGTCCTCGCACGCGGCGACAGTCGTGTCGATCATCTCGCAGGCTACGGACCCGCAGGTGGTGACCGGTTCGATGGACTCCACGGTGAAGCTGTGGGATCTGGCGGCCGGCAAGGCCATGTCCACCCTCACCAACCACAAGAAGGGCGTGCGCGCGATGGCCATGCACCCGCGGGAGTACACCTTCGCGTCCGCGTCGGCCGACAATGTCAAGAAGTGGAAGCTGCCCAAGGGCGATTTCCTGCACAACCTGCCCGGCCACAACACCATCGTTCACTCGATGGCCATCAACGAGGACGGCGTGCTCGCCACCGGCGGTGACGACGGCTCGCTCTGCTTCTGGGACTGGAAGACCGGTCACCTCTACCAGCGCACTCAGACCATCGTCCAGCCTGGTACGCCTTCTCTTCAGCGTTGAAGTGTCCTTCTTCCGTTTCATGATCGCGTGTTACTGACTCGTACGCTCTGCGTGTGCAGGCTCGCTCGACTGCGAAGCTGCCGTGTATGCCATGGCCTACGACCAAACGGGCTCGCGTCTTATCACGTGCGAGGCCGACAAGACCATCAAGGTGTGGAAGGAGGACGAGGACGCCACCGAGGAGACGCACCCCGTTCAGTGGAAGCCCTCGCGCGCCGTCAAGCGCTACTAGGCCATCTGCGCGCTCCCCTCACTCCCCTTCCCAATCTGATGATCAATAACCTCCATTCGTCTACTTCCAATCGCTCCGACCGCGTCAGGCCTGCGATGGACAGCCATCTCCTCTTCTTCATCATCACTACCATCATCCTCTTCGCTCGTCGGTGGTCTCGTCCGGGAAGAGCCAGCTCACCACCTCGCCCCAGTCGCTCGCCTGCCACACCACCGGCGCTGCACGTCGAGAGCGGATGGGAGAGTGCCGAGTCAGCCAGCTTAGCGACGACAACAGCAAGCAAGGTACGGCCGTTGTGGTGATCCGGTACCTCGCGCGTCGTTCGGTTCCTGGTCTAGGGCCTTCGTTTCGTCGAAGCGGGCAAGCGGCCTGCTCTCCATGAACGTCAGTCGGGATGAAGAGTCCAGCCCTGTGCCTTGGCGTACGTACCGCAGCTCGACGTTGTGCGCGCGCAGCACGGCGGTGATGGTCTGGCGGCCTCCCATGAGCACCCCGAAGTCGGCCTGTGCGTGCGCGTGCAGAGAGCGTTGGTGGGGAGACACTCTGATGATGAGAAGAAGGGCCCATACGAACCTCCAACAGGGCCATCACGTCGTTGAGCGCGTCGCCCACATACAGAACTCGCTGTGCGCGTGAGTGCAAGAGACGTGTGAGCCATGGCATTCATCATATGATGGCCAGGCTACTACGCAAATGTGCGTACGTTGTTGGATCGGTCGTGCGCCTTCTCGCGCAGCTGCTGGACGTAGCGCTGCTTGTCCAACGCCGAGACCACCTGCATCTTCATCTGGCCCGTGGAGAGCTCCGTGTCCGGGTCATAGACCAACTGGTGGCCGAGGAAGGCGATGATGAGGCACGAGAGCGCAAGAACGTTGCATCTGTTGCGTGTGTACCTCGTTGGTGCGGATGTGTTGTTCGTCGATGAGCCCGTCGAGGGCGCCCACCAGGAAGTCCTTGCTCCAGTTAGCCGACAGCGCGTGCAGCTCGACTCCTTCTATGCAGTCGTCGCCGCCAGCCGACGTCGACTCTCGTTGCAGGCGGCGAATGCACTCGACGGCCCGAGCGTGCAGGAGGTCGACGCTCGCCATCTGCCGACCCAGCTCGCGCCAGTCTCGGCTGCTGAGTCCCTCGAGCAGGCGGGCGGCCTCCACCCTCTCCACCGACTTGCGCTCCTGCATGCGTGTGCGTGCGTCAGTGTGAGACGTAAGAGGGAGTGCAGGATGAAGGAAGGCGCGAGGTACGACGTCGTCCTCTTCGAGGAAGTGATGACGGAGGTGGGGGACGCCGTAGCTGGTGTGCTGTGGCTCGGGAGGCAGCAGGTGGTGGAGGAAGGTGCGGTAGGGCCCGTCGTAGGCCTCCTTCAGCTCTGCCCACGACTCTTGCTTCCTCTGCCTGACAGCTTCTTCCCCTTCACCAGCGCGATGCCGAGCGGCGCCGGCGATGGCGGCGGCCACGACCTCCTCGATGGTGTCCCTCACCGTGAGGGTACCATCAAAGTCCAGCACCACCAGACCCAACCGCAGGCCACGCCAGCCCCTTGCTCGCATTTCTTTTTATTTTATTTCAAGAATAAAGGCACGAATAATCGTAAATAATTAATTGGCGAAAGGGGCCCCTCTTGTATTTTTAATTAACTAGTTGAAGCAAAAAAATAACCGAAAACTTGAGCCTCAAGTTCCTGCGGAGGAAGGAACTACCAAGAACAAGCAAGATGGGAGGAGGACTGACCAAGGAGGAGCGCAAGCAGGTGTTTTACGTGTTCAGCAAGATCGACACGTCCAAGGCGGGTCACATTTCCATCGACAATCTCAAGGTACCCCCTCGTGACAGCAAATTTACTTTTTTAATCCTCCACGGAACCGAACCGAGAACGCTTATGGTCCAACCGGCCTCTTCCCCTTCCTCATCAGAAATACTGCACCGGCTGGACAAAGGAAGGGCTGCTCCAGGTGCTCAAGTACGCCTGCGCCACCAAGACCGGAGAGTACGCCTGCGCCCCTTTGCCCACGCGCGAACGCGTTTCGATTAACCCCCCCCCGGCCTTACCGTTCTCATCTCATCTCGTGCACAACAACAACAGAATCTCGCCTGGCGGCTTTGAGCAGTTCTGCAAATCACGAGTGGTCTATGCCTGGTACCTCTACGACAAGGAGGGCAGTACGTCTTCTCTCTCTCTCTCTGCGCCTGCCAGCCAGGCTGTGATGTTGCTTGGACTGGTTTTGTGTGCAGCAAGAGCTTGGTGGTTGCTAACCGCGATGATAACGTGGGGACGTCAACAGCTGGCGCGGTCGATGTGGAGGATGTGAAGGATGTGCTGTACGACATGCTCAAGAACGCCGGAGATGAGGAGATCAACACCATTGCCCAGGAAAAGGTCAAGCAGTGGGACACTAACCAGGACGGCAAGGTCACGCTTGCTGACTTCACTGAGTACGTGATCAAGAGCATCGCCGCGGAGAAGGACCCATGGGAGTTTGCCCAGGAGTAAGCACTTTCACCCACTATTCTTGACCCTGAGCTCTTCCTTCTCTTCATCATCATTGCTTCCTCCATCATCCTTGTAAGTTTAGCTGTCCTGTTTTCAGAGTTGTTGTTTTTGTATTTATTACATCAGGCCGCCATCCAACTCATAATAAATCAATCACTCACCTATCCATGGCACCTACCCTCTCAGCAAGATCAGGAGCGTGTCTGGACGCAACCAGCTAAATCAAAGGCGAGGTCAGCGTTGCGGACAAGATCATAAACGAACATGAAAGGCGCCGTAGTTAAGTGGTAAAATTCTCGCTTAGGGTGCGAGAGGCCCCGGTTCGATTCCGGGCGGCGCCCAAACCTTTTGCAAACTTGTTGTACTCTCCTTTATCACTCATGAAATCCAACCAGGGCAGTTGTCAAGAGGAGCAAACATGAGCTGCTTGGAGCATTGTGCTGTGGTTATATAAGTGCCTGTTGTAGATATGAGTGAACAATTCAGAGAGTTCTCCAGCATCAATAATATTCTTACAACATACAAACTCTTTTCATCAACGAGGAGCAAAAATTCACTTTGCACACAACAGGCGCCGTAGTTAAGTGGTAAAATTCTCGCTTAGGGTGCGAGAGGCCCCGGTTCGATTCCGGGCGGCGCCCAAACTTTTTGCCCACCAAACTTTTTGCCCAGGAGCAAGGGATCACATGGCCCACCTGCTACTAAGAGGAAAAAACGTGTGTAACTTGGTATCAGCTAGGCGCTGTAGTTAAGTGGTAAAATTCCTGCTTCGGGTGCAGGAGGCCCCGGTTCGATTCCGGGCAGCGCCCTAGCAGTTTTGCCTGCTGACGTGGTAGTCGACGCGTCTGAGGCGGCACAGGGCTTCAGCTTCCAGGGGTCGACACGATGGCCAGAGGCGAGCGAGGGCGAAGCCTGTTACGTGAGGTCGTGTTTCGAGGAGTTGTTTTTAATTCTATCTGCCGTACGCCACTAGACGTCAAGCTCTGACTCAGCAACCCAAGTAAAGTTCATGAACTGCTGCTGGGCCGTCTTGCTGAGCTGATCCTCGCCGGCGACCGACAACGCTGGCTTCTGTCTGGTGAAGGTTGGATCGATTTGGCTCGTGTCATCGTCACCTGATGATACAAGTACAAGAGGCCATCATCAGTCTGTGCAAACACATCTGCGCGCACCCACTGTCCAGAAAGCATCATACTATCGACAAACGCATGGACGTCGTACCCTTGACTTCGGGCACGAAGGGAGGAGTGATCTCGAGTCTGTTCAGCTTGTCCCAGTCGATGTCAGCAAAGTATGGATGCTTCTTGAGCACCTCGGGATCGACAAGACGCTTCGCCACGTCCCTCTCGAGGAGACCCTGGATCAGATCCGCCGCCGCAGGGTTGGGATCCTACGTTGAGCGTGCAGCGCACGTGGGCAGATCGATCAGTTCACTGACATGGTCGGGTGGGTGGGAGGAGAGCGAATTGTACCCGCTCCTTGATGGCTTTGACGTCAACGGGATCGTTGAGGATCTTGCGATACCTGCAATCACACGATCAAGCCCATTGTCAACACCCGTGGTGCATGTAAAGGCGCAATGGAGGCTGGATAGAGCCTAGGCGTACATGACTTGGACGTCCTCGGAGTAGAAGGGCGGGACGCCCACCAGCATCTCGTAGACGAGCGTGCCGTACGACCACCAATCGACCTCCTTGCCGTACTCCTTTCCCTCGAGGACCTCTGGCGCCAGGTACTCTGGCGTGCCACAGAAAGTGGCCGTGCGGTCGTCCTTGGCGTTGAGTCCCTCCTTGCTGATGCCAAAATCCGTCATACGCACATGGCCGTCCGCGGAGATGAGCACATTCTCTGGCTTGAGGTCTCTGTAGATTATGCCCTTCGTGTGTAGATACTCGACGCCTGGTTTGTGGACGTTACCGACCATCACAGTGAGCTCTCAAAACTTCATCCACAACTGGTGTTAGTCACCACTCGCACTCAAAGGTACCAAGGAGGATCTCAGCGGCGTAGAACTTGACCCGCTCGGGCGTGAACCCTCGCTCTTGTTGCTGTAGATGGAAGAAGAGCTCGCCGCCGTTGATGTAGTCCATCGCGAAGAAGATCTTGTCTGCAGAGAGCGCGACGCCACAGCGCATCAGCAGCAAGCACCAGAAACGTCATCACTCAGCGCAGAGAAAGAGGGAGAGAGCGGTACTTGGATTCTGGAAGGAGAAGTGAAGCTTGACGAGGAAGGGGCTATCGAGCTTGGTCAGGATGCTCCTTTCCGTTCGCAGCTTGACCACTTCATCGGCCTCAACGATGGACTTCTTGTTGAGCACCTTCATCGCCATGATCTGGTCCGTGGGCTTGTAGCGGACCTGGTACACCTTACCTGTGAACACATGACCGCCGCGCGTGAGCACAGATGAGCAGGAAGGAATAGTGGAGATCTTACCAAAGCCGCCGCTTCCTATGACGTTGAGCGTCTCAAAGTCCTCGACAGTGACCTAATGGAGGAGATTGTTGAATGTCGAGTTAGCCTAGCGCGGAAGTGGGGAATTCGCGTATCCTCAATCCCGCTCGCTCCCCGCTCACCGTTTCATCTCATAATCGTGCCGGTGCCCATCTTTCTTTCCTTCTCCCTTTTGCACGCATGCAGCCAGCACCAAGTTGTCGCTTTTCGCTCTTCTCACTCTCCGTCTTCGTCTTCGCTTTCGTTCTTTGGGGCTTGGGAAATGAAGAGTGAGAGAGGAAGACGAACCTGTTTGGCGGCGAGGCCCGGGGGGTTGTGTCCGCTCCTCTTCATGCGCTCGTGCGACGTCTCCGGTGCGCCAAACTTCTTGCGCTCCTGCGCGAGGCTGTCGATCCAGCCCTTCATCTCCTCGTGACTCGCGGCAATGATGTAGTACGAGCGGCTTGCCGTCATCACCTTGAAGCAGTGCTTCTTGTCCTTGTAGTCCTCCGCTCGCACCGACCCCACATCCTTCAACGGAATAGCTCCCTTCTTATCACCTGCTCCCCCCCCCAACAAGCGCGCGCGCACGTGTGCGTGAGAAGAGAACGCGCGCGAGCTCATCGATTTCTGCGGTCAGGGGGCGAGAGGGGGAGCGGCATCGCTCCATCTCCACACGACGATGGCAAGAGGAAGAGGACTGCGGAAGAGAGCGCAGGAGCGGTATTGCGGAGATGGAGGCGCAAGAGGGGGGCGGGGGGGGGGATGGAAGACACGTGCCTCCCTTCTTGTTGTAGTAGGCAAACTCATCGGCCTCGAGAACGAACCAGCGTTTCTTCCATGTCTTGAACGAACCGCCCTCCTTCTGCAGCCACCCTTCCCGCAGCGCCATGTACGAATATATTGACCCGAACTAAAATTTGATCTTTCTCTGTCTCCTCCGCCCTCTTCTCTCCCTCTCTCTTCCTTTCCGTTGTCCTGTATGGCGTTGCTGGCGCAAGCTTTGTCTCTCTTTGTGTGCGTCGCTGACGCGAAGCACAGCGCGAGGTGCTCGACGTGCCGTGAGAGGTGGATTCCCACGAATTGCAGCTCACGGCCATTTAATTTAAATATTTCTGACCAACGAGTGCTCTCCCCCTTCCCCGGTGACGATGAGTAAGCCACACATGTGGGGGGGGGGGATGAAGGCGCAACGTTGGAGGAAGGGGGGTCACTGTCCCTTGGCGCCGTCGGCGGGCAGAGGCGGGAGCACCTCGGTGAGGAAGTCCTGGATGTCGTCCAGCTCCTGCGCGCACGCCGAATGGGCCATGTTGGGGTATGACCGCAGCGTCGCCTTCTTCACACCACCTGTTGAGTGTCGTCGTCGTTGATGTTGTTGTTGTGCGGCCTGTGATCAGTTGCGGTACCAAGGGAGCAGAGAAAGGGAGGAAGATGGGGGACTCGTCACGCACCAGACTTGAGCAGATTGAAGGACTTCTGGCCCCACTCGTAGCGCACCACGTTGTCGGCAGTGCCGTGGCACATCAGCAGCGGAGTGTCCTTGGAGTTCTCAGATATGGCTGTGCGTTGGTAGAAGCGGACGGTCGAGCTGTGAGTGAGCATCGTATCGAACAGATCGCGCGGCGAATGGACTTATAGTGCGCGTGTGAGTGTGGGCTCGTACTGCTGATGTACTCTTGGCTATTCTGCTCTCGGATGGGCAGGTAGCCGCTCATGGCGATGATTCCGCCGAGTCGCTCTGACAATCGGAACCTTGAGCGCATGCATACATGCAACGCGTGAGATCACACACGTGCGTACGCTCGCGAGGCCGATCAAAGAAAAAGAAGAAGAAGAAGGGGTAGACCTACCCAGTGAAGAGCGAGAGCGCAGCACCCTGGCTGAACCCGCCCACTACGACGCGCGAAGCGGGGATGCCGTTCTCCACTTCCGCTTTGATCAGCTTCTCGACTGATGTTGAACAACAACCGAGCGCGCATCCACATAAAGGAGAGGGAGTGTGAGCACGCATGGACGCACGCACACACGATTGGTGACGCGCCAAACGCGCGCTCACGAGAGCTTCGAGCACAAGGAGTGGAGCAGGCCGTACTGCGCTCGCTCGATTCAGGAAGGCCGTCAAAGTCCTCGTGATCGCGCGACGAGAGCGTCTTGATGTCGTACCACGCCGGCATGCGCTGTCCGTAGCTGATCGTCACCGGTCGCTTCGGCCTGTGCAATATAAAAGGTCGCAAAAAGTATTTAATTATTTAATTAAATACAAATAAATAGGGAGGGTGGAGCGTACGCGGTGGGCAGGATGAACTTGAGGTGGGGATTGGCGAGGTTGAAGCGCCGCATCTCCGACACCCAACCAGCGGCCGTGTCGCCCAATCCATGGATGAATATCACCGTACCTGAAAGATTAAAATCGAATTTAAGTTCGAGCGTCACACACGACACAGCCAAGGAGGATAGAGGGAGGGGTAGAGCACCGGTGTGAGTGGTACGGGCGGGCACAACAACGTCTGCCATAGATGGTGGTTCGACGTGGGCAGAGGTGGTGGCGCGTCTGGTTCCGGCAGTGGACTTCTGGCCAAGGGACCGAGGAACAGCAGCGTCTCGGTCGTCAGCGGGCCGAAAGCAACCGGACGAGCTCGAACAAGTCGCTGGTGAAGGTGAGCCCCGTGTCGTTGTGGCACAACCCGCCAAGACAGCAGCTAGCAGGATGAGCACGAGAGGAGACGTCACAATCATGCCCGCCATCAGAACAATGTGGCAGCAACTGCTGCGTGCGAGAGACAAACCGGGCGCACTGAGGCGCCACGTCCTCACCGCGGCGTGGCGACCAAGACAATGCTCTAGCATGTTTGTCTGTTTTGCAAGTAAACCAAGCGGACGGAGGCTTTAACGTGCTGGAGAAGCTGAAGACTGCCATCGTTGAGAACCAACTCTGCTTCGCCGCACTCAAACGCGCGCACGCGCGCGCACACCCGACGCACGCGATAACCCGCATAGGCTGAGCTGACCTCCTTCTTGTGCTCTTTTGCTCCAGCTACTGTATGATTGGTAGCGCAGGGGCCAACGCGTGCGTCTGCTGGTCATCCTCATCTGAGCTGCAAGGACCGAGAGGAGGAGCAAGCGTCCAGATGAGACTGGTGGTGTTCCTGCCCACGTTATTAGCAATCCGGGGGTGTAGCTCAGATGGTAGAGCGCTCGCTTAGCATGCGAGAGGTAAAGGGATCGATACCCTTCTCCTCCAATAACTTTTTTTTTCAATAGGACAGGCGGTGGTAATATGTTTGAAAAAATTGATCTTATCGGATCACAAGCCGTCCTAGCTCAGTCGGTAGAGCGCAAGACTCTTAATCTTGTGGTCGTGGGTTCGAGCCCCACGGTCGGCTATCTTTTTGCAGTTTGCATGATGCAATTTTTTTTCTTTTTTGCTTTGCACCAGCATGAATTGGTGAACAGATCATACTGTCTAGAAAATGTGATGCTGATTGATACGGCCATACTGTGCATCCGAACAGTGAAGTTAAGCTGCGCCAGGCGGTGTTAGTACTGGGGTGGGCGACCACCCAGGAATCCACTGTGCCATATCCTTTTGTTTCTTGCACTCACCATCACTAGCTCAGACTGATTCTAACACACAAACAAGAGTTGTTTGTGTAGTAAATGGCCCAAAGTAAACCACGTTCTTGGCAGATGCTGTGTTGGGGACCCCATGACACTCAAGCAACCAAGGAGGAAGCATCCTGGTGGTAGAGGAGATCGAGAGCAAGCAGGGATGACGAAAGGGAAAAAGAATTCCGGCTGCCCGGACTCGAACCAGGAACCGATAGATGACTACCGAGAGGAGCATCAAGACTACAGTCTACCGCGCTACCAATTGCGCCACAGCCGGTTATATTATCTCCACAATTGAGATCACAAGAGGGGCACAGCTCATTCCTCCGCAGAATGGTGCCAACCCCCTTGTGGCCCCTGCGTGCTGATCTGGCTGTTGGTTGTAGGACACGTTGGTTCGCTCAGGTTCGTGGCCTTAGCCATGCGCAGCTTCTTGTGACTGGACTCAGCGTCAGACACCTTCTTGATGGACCGCTGGCCTTCATTTCCTCCACCCCATCCTTTGTGATCAGCCTCTGCGGCGTGTTGTGCCTTCGCGGGCCCTGACCCACGTTACTCTGTGGTCGCGTCCCCCTCAAGGTTGCATGACGATAACCAAGTGCATCTGAAGAGAGAGCGAGAGACGTGAAGCAATCACGCTGTAAAGCCAACGCGCGTCGGCGGTGGCAAACTTTTCGATCGAATGTGTGGTCTCAGCCGTGTCACACAACACACTGTTTCACTTACGGCCAAAGAGCTTCTTGAAGGTGTCCGGATCGACGGCAGAGTAGTGGTTGGGGATGGGTCCCCAGTCTTCAGTCTCCTTCATGGCTTTCTTCGACTCGAGGTACTTCTTCAGGATCGGCGCCACATCCGTTTCGTTGTTGGGCAATGCATGCCTGTGCACGTGCGGCAACAGCGCACAGTCAGCTTGTGGGTAGGGAGTGTGTGTATGATCAAAGGCGTACCGCAATGTGGGCGAGTAGGCTTCGATCAGGGTGGTGAGGTTGGGGAAGGTCTCCTTCTCGCCCGCAAACAGGAACCCGCCCTGCGGCAGGCCCTGGATGAGGGCGTGCTTCACCTCGCCTTGGGCGGCCACGAACGATGCCGCAAAGCAGCCAAGCTGCGAACTGTGTTGTATCACGCGGACATCATTCAGACATTGTGACTTGATCATGAGCTCTCGAGACACGACACACAGAGGGAGAGCGATGGTACCTGAAACGAATGAGGAAAGTGCCTTCAGGTTGTCCCTGCAGCAGCTCGATCGCCTCCGGAGGCGACACGTCACCGTGGAACCAGCTGTTTCGAGATCATATACACAGAAGGAACACGGTGTAAGGAACGAGTGTTTGAAAGAGCTGGCGACGCTCACACACACGCGTGTACACAAACCTTTCTCGTGGTAGTTCGGACGTGAATGCGTGCTGGAGGAAGACGCTGTAGTGATCGACGATCTCCTGGAGGGACTGGAAGTACTTACTCTTGTCGCCCTCCTCCTCGTCGATCTTGAATCCCTCGGGCATACAGCTCTGGACTGTACGCCAGCGGGAACAACGTGGTAAGAGACAGCGAGAAGCGCGAGCGTGTGTTCACAGATGATGGGAAACGGAGCAGTACCGAGGATATGAAGGATCTTGCGGGGCTCCTGGACAAAGGCCAGCGCAAAGGAACCGCCCGACGAGCGGCTGAAGCGGATCAGGAAGGTGCCGACGGGCTGGTCCTCGAGAAGCAGCTCGGCCTCGCGCGACGTGAGGAAGCCATGGAACCACGGCGCCGTGAGAATGTTCCTCACCTGTTCTCCTCACGCGTCAGCGAAAGGCCTGTGACACACAACGCAAGACACACGCAAAGCGACGTACGTTGTTGACCACGTTGGTGAGCGGCCCGAAGCCCTTGAGGAACTCCGACCACTTGTACATGTTGATGTGACCAGTCCCCGAATTGTCTGCATTGATTGAATGGAGGTCAGCATCGCCGCCACGCCTGGCGAATGATCAAGATACAGGCAGCTGTAGAGGACAGAGGTGGGGGCGAGACGGGTTTACCGAGGACGTGCTTCATGAGCGCCTGGTCGTCCTTGGAGATGTTCACGTTGAGCGCGGACGACAGCTCTTCGATGAACTCGTCCCATTTGACATAGAATGCCTTCGCATCCACTCGGCCAGTTAGATTGCTCAACGAGCGAGCAGAGAGAGAGAGAGGAGAGCTGAGGTACCTCTGCGCCAAAGAGCTTGAGCCAAAAGTCCTTGCCCTCGGGATCGGAGATCATCTCGTTGGAGAGGTGCCTAAGGTGTTGATGTTCTTCGGCCAGCTCTTGGCCGGCCACATCCACTATCGACGTGTACTTCTTGCGCGATGCAGACGCGTCTGTGTGCCCACATGGATCAGCAACCACGATGCAATGACAGGCGTGCAACGAGCGAGCGGTACCGTTTCTCTGCTTCTCCCTGTCATCGGCGACCGCCGCACCACCAGTACTGGCAGTGCCGGCCGTGGCGGAGGTCACGGGCTTCTTTGATGACTTGTCCTTCTTGACCTTCTTCTCCTTCTTCTTATCAGCATCCTTGTTCTTCTTGTTCTTCTTCTTGTCAGAGGCCTCGTCGAGCTTCTTTCCTTGGGCCTTGACTCCGCCGTCCTTTGCCTTCTTCTCCTTTTTGTCTGCCTTCTCTCGTTTCCGCGCACTGAGGGATCCGCCTGCGCAGTATGTGTGTATGTGTGTGTGTGTGTGTGGTGAATAAACAGAGGAAGAGATGATTAGGAGAAGGAAGAGGAGGAGGGTACTCGATGTGGCTTTGTCCTCTAGTTCCGAGACAAGTTCCTCTCTTGATCTGGAACCTGAAGAGGGCAGGCTTTGCTTGGCATTCATCTCCTTGAGCGCCTCCACAAACTCTTTCAGATGGACCTGATGATTAAATCGCGTCAAGCTTGTAACTAACATGAACGCACACCTCGCAGGCGTACTACAACATGTGAGAGGACGTACATGCAAATCAGAGTTGATTTTCTCGAGTTTGCGACGCATGCGGTTGCTGTTGAGCAGCCGTCGCAGACGGCCGGAGGCAATATATTGTTCCAGAAGCTCCTCGTACTGTCCGAGGATGGTGTAGATCTTGTCCAGCAACGGCACGTCGATCAAAATCTGTGTTGTCACACCGCGCGGTGGCGTGAGTCTCTTGGTGTGAGTGGCTCGTGGTGACCATGAAGAGTGCGTGTGTGGTCAGTCTAAGCGTGAGCGGCGCACCTGCTTCTTGCCACCAGACGCAAGGAGTCGATTGACGACGACCTGGACCATCTGGATGGTGGTCTGGAACTCCATAACCTCGCTCGGGTCCTGGTCCCCGAGGATGGTCATGATCTTTGCGTTCCTGTCCTTGCACAACAGCAGTATGCGCTTCTCCATCTTGGTCGTTGCTGGTGACGCCGGATCACTGCTCTGTCTGTTCTGCTCTGCTCCTCAACTGTTCTCTCCCTTCGTTGCGCGGCACGACAAACTCGCTTCGGTGGTTGTGCCCTCCTTTTAGAGAGAGGACAAAACACGTTGAGTTCGCACTCCCCTCTGGATGCACCGAGACCCCGCTCTCTATCTCTCTGTCTCTCTCTCTCTCTCCGTGTGGGGTTACAAGCAGAACGGGGTGGCAAGCAGAGCAAGCACAGAGCAAGAGCGGTACGCGGCGAGTGCGAAAGATCGAAAGAGACG
>CDFA01024811.1:0-54673 GCA_000826305.1 Acanthamoeba healyi | reverse complement strand
GGGTACCAACGATTGGCTTGAGGGGGCGGGGCGATGGGCGATGGGCGATTTGCGGTGGGTGAGATAAGTACTTGCCGTTGGCCTCCTCTCTCTGGCAGACCTGAACGAACCGAAAACGACTAGACGATCGTGCGCGTTGATTTTAACTAAAACAAAAACAAATCAAAAAAAAAAAAACACTTGCCGGCCTCATTTGGTGTCGACTGGAACTCACCGTTGTCCCGGCCCACCAAAGAAGATGAACTCCAGGCCACGAATGAAATGTTTTTTTGTGCCAGGCTCTGTAAAAAGTGTAGGTTTAGGAGTACACAACATGAAGATGATGACAACTGGTATGAGAAAGATAGCAGGCTTTAGGCTCTCTCCTCCCTCTGGCGCCTCCTCTCCTCCCTCACGCGCTGACGCTCGGCTTCCTCTCTGGCCCACTCCTCCTCCATTTGCTTCCTCTTCTCCTCCCTGGCGCGGCGCCTCTCCTCGGCGCTGTCGGCGGCAGGGGCGGCGGCGGAGCCCTCGGCGGCCCCGCCTCTGAGCTTCTGCCGCTCCTCCTCGAGCTGCTTCTCCCTCTCCGCTCGTCGCTTGGCCCGGGCGGCCTCGAGGTCGTCGGCCGAGCTGTCGCTAGTGGCCTCACGGCCGCTGCTGGCCCGCTCCTTTTCGCTTCGCTCACGCTCCTTCTCCTTTTCTCTCTCGTTCGCCTCGGCCTCATCCCTCTCCTTCTCACGGGCGAGGCGCTCCTCGAGTTCCTTCTTCTTGTCCTCGGCGGAGGTGGCGGTGGTCTCGTTGGAGGAGCCGCCGCGACGGGCGCTGGCGGGACCGGAGGAGGCGGCAGCCTCGCCGGGCGTGGCGCGCCTCTCGCGGAGGGCCTCGCGAATGTTGCGGCTGGTGCGACGCGTGCGGCTGCCGGTGTCGCGCTCGCCGCTGAGGTTGTTGCCCTGCTCCTCGTTGAGCTTGCGCTCCTTCTCCTCCTCGGCCTTCTTCATCTTGTCGTCCCACTCGAGGAAGCGCTCCTCCTCGAGCTTGCGCTTGTGGTCCCTCTTCTTGCGGATGTCCTCGCGCCTCTTCCTCTCGCGGGCAAACTCCTGGTCCTCCTCGTTCCAGCGCTTCTCGATCTCCTCCCTCAGACGCTTCCGCTCCACCGAGCGCCTCTGAGCCTCCTCCTTCTCGATCTCGTCCTCCTCCTCGACCTGAGCTCGCCTCTCCTCCTTGATGCGCGCGAGCTTCTCGATGTTGCGCTTGGTCTCGGCGATCTGGCGCTCGAGCTCCTCCTTGCGCTTGCGCCTCTCCTCCCTCTTCTTGGCCTCGGCCGACGACACGGACGGGGCGGCCTTGACGGGGCTAGCGCTGACCGCGGTAGCTCTGGCCTTGGTGTTGGCCTGCTTCTCCTTCTCGATCCTCTCGCGCTCGCGAGTGTCGCGCTCCTTGCGCTCGTGCTCGAGGCGCTCCCTCTCGCGCTCCATCTCCCTCTTCTCCTTCTCGCGCTGGCGTTGACGCTCGCGCTCGCGCTCCTTCTCGCGCTCCATCTCGAGCAGCTTCCTCTTCTTCTCTTCGATCTCGCGCTCGCGCTGCTTCCTGAACTCCTCCTCGCTCTGGTCGTCGCCGTGCGAACGGACGCTGCTCCGCTTCTCGCCCGCGTCGTACGACTTGCTCACCGTAGCGGCCGGTCGCGGCGCCGTCGGTCCTGCGCGGAAGTGCTTGTACATCCTGTGTGAACGAGGACAAGGCGTTAGGACAACGTCACCGGAGGCATAGACTCATGGTGGAGGTGTGGCGAAGAGGAACGGAGAGGCAGCAACGTACGTGGAGAGGTAGGTCATGATGGAGAAGTGGTCGGGCTGTGGTCCCACGAGCACATCCTCGGGGTCGAGCAGATTGGGGACGCCGGCCTGGCTCGCGGCGTCAAAGGCCGCCTCGAGCCTCTTGAGCGCATCGACGCCGTTGGCGGCGAGGGGTTCGTAGTCGAACGACTCGGGGTGGTGGCTGTGGACCAGCGCCGCAAAGGCCAGGCCATCGCGCCACGAGCTGGTGAAGTTGGTGATGTTCACGCCCTTGTAGCCCTCCGTACTCCGCTGGGCCCACGCCAGCAACGCAGCTTGTCCGCGCAACATTGTTTCTTATCCTGTTCGAGCAAGCAAGCAAGCAAAACCAAAATCGTCAGCCAGATAGAAACAAAGTACCGCGAATTTTCCAAGCGGAAGGGACAAAGGGATGGAGGGAGGATGGGAGGGGACCGTACAGTGAGGGAGACCAGGGGGCGTTGGTTTAGTTCGAGCTTGCTTGAAGAATGTGAGTGTACCCGCTTGGGTAGTACGGGGGAGGCCAGCGACGAGGAGTCGTTGTAGCGAACGCAGAGGCAACCGAAATCTGTCGACAGTCGCACCGGAATGCCGCCTCACGCATTCCATCACGACTTTAGTTTGGTGTCGAGTCGGGCACGTTGCGCGCCAGCATGTTGGCCGAAGCGGCACGTCCAGCAAGCTGGGGAGATCTTCCTATCGGTTGACTCCAGTGCCCCGTACATAAGGGGGAACCAGTGCGCCAAAGCTTTTTTGGCACATAAGCTGCGATATGGCGTAGCATGAAACGATGCCATCACCAGGTCTGCGCTGGCTGCATAATGAGAACGAGTGTCATGATGTACATCCCGTGCTTACTGCCCCGCCACTGAGAGCCAAGCCAGCTGCTAGGGCTTGCCTCCGGACACCCAAGGTCCGCCGCGTTGTGTCTCTGCTGCCAAGGAGACCGTCGGCGTTCGTCACGCCGGTAAATTGCGTTGGTGGTTGGCGACGGAAGAACAAAACCGCCCGGGCTGCCTGGTTCTCTTGTTCAAACGCCAACGCAGAGGTTAGAGAGCTAACCGCACACACAACCCACACCCCTCCTCAACTACCACACTAACACAAGGTTACTACTACCTCCCCTCATCTTTGGCCCTTTATTTCGTCGCAAAAGAACGAAAGCGAATAGTGATGATGATTGCACACCAGCAAGGGGAACGACCTGAGAAGATGCTGTATTCCAGAGCCTGCTCACCCACCTCCTCTCCTACTTCTTCTTCTTCTTCTTCTGCAGATGAGCGGAGCCGACGAGAGCGAGGAAGTTGATCGCCATGTGTTGAAGAGATACGAGGTGGGCCAGAAGCTCGGCAAGGGAGTACGTCCCCCCACCTCTCTCAGCGCTGTCATCCAACGATTCGCCCAAGGAGCGACGCTGGGCCGAAATCGATTGGTCGTTGCCTGGTGATTTTATCGAAGTCAAGAGAGCTGATGTCTTCTTCGTTTGTTGTCCGTTCGTGGCACAGGCGTATGGCATCGTGTGGAAGTCGGTGGACAAGAAGACGAAGGAAACCGTGGCTCTGAAGAAGATCTTCGACGCCTTCCAGAATGACACCGACGCCCAGCGCACCTTCAGAGAAATCATGTTCCTCCAGGTTCGCACCGCTTCAGCTCTCCCCCCCCNNNNAATCCAATCAAAACATCGTCCGGGGGGGGGGCGCAAGTTTGTCTCAATTAATCGAATCTAACGTGTACACGTACTCCCTCTTTGTAGGAGCTGGAGCATGAGAACATCATCAACTTGCAGAACGTCATGAAGGCCGAGAACGACAAGGACATCTACCTCGTTTTCGAGTATATGGGTACACCCCCCCCCGCCAGTCATCCACAACGCTCGCCGCAACCACGCCGCGCGCGGCGCGCTCAAGCAACGGTTGACCCTGTTGCCGGTCGTTTGGTTGCACGTTGAACTCACACCGTGACGTCCGCCACTCGCGCCTGAACAGAGACGGACCTGCACGCCGTGATCCGAGCGAACATCCTCGAGGACATTCACAAGCAGTACATCATCTATCAGCTGCTCAAGTCGCTCAAGTACATGCACTCTGCCAACGGTAACAACAACGCGCCCTTCCCTTCGCCTGCCTCTTGTACCTTGGCGTAAGCTCACCTGGGGACCGTCTTGTCTTGGTGTACGCCACAATGCAGTGCTGCACAGGGATCTGAAGCCGTCCAACATTCTCCTGAACAGCGATTGCTTGGTCAAGGTAGCCGACTTTGGTTTGGCCCGGTCCATCAAAGCTCTCGAGGAGAACAAGGAAGAGAACCAGGTAAGTCCACCCACTTCACTCTGTCTGCTGTCCGATGCACTGTTCTTGAAGGATCGACTTACGTTCCTCTCTCCCTCTCAATCAAGGTGTTGACGGACTACGTCGCCACTCGTTGGTACAGAGCGCCCGAGATCCTTCTTGGCTCGACCAAGTACACCAAGGGCGTTGACATGTGGAGCGTGGGCTGCATCATGGGCGAGCTGCTTCTGGGCAAGCCCCTCTTCCCCGGTAACTCCACCATGAACCAGCTCGACAGAGTAATCGAGGTCACCGGCCGGCCCTCGACCGAGGACATTGAAGGCGTGCAGTCGCCCTTCGCCCTCACCATCCTTGAGTCGCTGCCGCCCTCGACCCCGAGGTCGCTTTCGGAGATCTTCCCCAAGGCCACCGAGGAGGCGAGGGACCTGCTGAGGAAGCTTCTCATGTTTAACCCCGAGAAGCGCATCACCGCCGACGATGCCCTCAAGCACCCCTGGCTGTCGCAGTTCCACAACGAGGCCGAGGAGGCCGTTCACACGGGCAACATCGGTACGTCACCGCGTCCTCTCCCGTTTTGGAACTAAACGCTCGGGCTTTTGCTTACGAACGTGTGCTACTCCTCTACGCACAGAGTTGATCATCGACGACAACAAGAAGTACCCCATCGCTGAGTACAGAAGCACTCTGTACAACGACATCAAGAAGAAGAGGAAGGAGAGAAGGAGGAGGGCCAAGCTCCTCAAGAAGGGTATTGTGTTTCCTCCTCGTGGTCGTGTTGGTAATGGTGGTGCAAACTATTGACGTCCACTCACCCCGCATCTTCTCTCTTGCAGAGAAAACCGATCAAGCCAAGGTGGTCAAGTCGGAGGAGAAGAAGGAGAAGCGAGGCAGCAAGATCCTCAAAAAGAGCGAGGAGAAGAAGGAGAAGAGGAGCAGCAAGATTTTGGGCAAGCGGGAGGGCAGCAAGAGGGAGAGCCGAAAGGACAAGAGCACCTAGGCCGTCCGCACAAGGAACTCTCTTGCTCTCCGTTGCGATGTCGCACCCCAACACCAAGGCAGGCCCACATAGCTCAATCAACACCACATGTCATTGTGCAAACCTCCTTGTTGTGTAGAATAAACCTGTGTATCCAAACGAACGCACCACACGAACACCTTGCACTTGATAAGGAACACGGTGAGGATTTTCGTTTTCTATTGATGCATTTTGGGAGCTCATTGCTTAGCAAGTACATAATAACAAGTCCCCTGTGGTGTAGTTGGCTAGCATTTCCGCCTGTCACGCGGACGACCCGGGTTCAAATCCCGGCGGGGGAGTACCATTCTTTTTACCTTGAGTTGCATTTGTTGCATTTGCCGCAGCTTGTGGTCCCTGCTGACTTCCCAATTTTTGGCCTCTGGCAAGGGATCGTCCTCCAGTTGGCCAAGAACTGTCATTTTATCGCTACAGTGTCAGAGTCAATAATACCAGCCGTCCTAGCTCAGTCGGTAGAGCGCAAGACTCTTAATCTTGTGGTCGTGGGTTCGAGCCCCACGGTCGGCTATCTTTTTGCAGTTTGCATGATGCAATTAAAATTAGATACTTAAAAAGTAGCCACTAGCTCAGGCATAATGCTATTGTTATTGAAAGATAAATGTGATGTATTCAACCAAGTGTTTACATTCATAGAAGAACTAGCCAGCAACCTCCACTAGTAGGTTTGTCAAGTAACCTTCAGACAGCATAACTGTCATTAACAAAGTGATGATCAGGTAGTGCAGTAGGTGGGGGGGGGGTATTGTGACAAGCATGCACACACTCCTGAAATAATACAAGTCACCCAAAGGCAAATGTCTTGCTCTTAGAGTGACCCATCAATTTAAAGAGGCAAGGTGAGGCTGGCATCTTCAATTTTACATGGTAAAAGGTGTTTACATCAGTAAAACCACCCTTGTTTAAAAAATTGCTTTATTGACCCAAATATTTACACAAAAGGCAGCACAAATCACTTTTCACACTTGCTCATCAATTTTTAGAGCTTCTTTTTACTGTGTCAAAACATGAATTAACTAGTTGTTTAACAACTCTATGGCTGAAATTAAACAAAGACAAATTGACAATAAGAGGTAAAAAGGCTTTAAAAAAATGACAGGACCTCATTTCAAATGCCTCAGGTTCTCAGCTTCGTCAATAAAACTCTTCTGTTACCATTAGGGTTAGGTGCAACAATATTATTGGAGCTTTTCAAAGCAAGCAAAGCATCCGTGGTCCAGTGGCAAGATTTCCGCCTGCCACGCGGGAGACCCGGGTTCAATTCCCGGCGGATGCATATCTTTTTTTTTCTTCCCCACCACCCTGCTGTATTACCCACACATGAAGGGATAGGTTCACTCTGCCAACAAAAGCAGCCAAGAAGCCAACCACCCCAGCACAAGCCCCTTCTGCCCCAAATTCATGGGTTCACACAAATCAGGAGAAGAGAAAGCATAAGAGGACAGAAGGATATGTGCACCTCTGTAAGGACAAGCAGCACTGCAAGCACAAGGAGTGCTGCTGGGTGACATGGCAGCTATCACAGCAGAAGGACAAGCTGTGCACCCCCAGTGAAGGGGGCAAGATCATGAGCAGTGTCCTGCTGAACACCAGGAGTGAATAAAATAATATTGATTTTTTGCCTGTGTGGCCCAGTGAAAAACTTGGACACTGATGACATTGGCAGGATGTCAGCAATGGTGGCTTTTGTCAGCAGATTGAACCTAACCCATGTGAAGCAAACTCTCACCCACAACATACCCAAACCAGAATCTGTAAGATTGTCCAGTGGATTCAAAGAAGGGCATATGCTCTCAAGAAACCATCAGGGTTGCAAAAGGTGGATCGACATTGGCAGGATTCGAACCTGCGCGGGGAAACCCCACCTCGTTAGCAGCGAGGCACCTTAACCACTCGGCCACAATGTCCTGGACACCAGTATGAGCAAGGAAGCAAACAATTGTTAATGCAAATTGAACGCAATGGCAAATTGAACGCAATGGAATCAAACCATGCAACATTCATGATTGATGTTAATTGTATGATAACTTGTCTATGCAATGTTGAGATGTTGATGCAAAGTAAAAATCAACATTTGCTGCGCAAACGCAAAATTTAATGCCAACGGTTAGCATGACGTCAGCGGTGTCTTTAACGCAAACCTTTTCTTTTCTTTCTCTCTCTTGCTAAACTGCAAGTTAGTCCGATCTTGTGGCCGCGATCACAGAGGCACACGGCAGAGGTACGCTTGCAATTCATTGCAGCTGTGCTTGCATGTTATTCGAAGGGCACCTGCAGGATAGAAGATAGAGGGCCGACACTGATCACAGCTGTTTATCTTCAGCTCCTGGGCGATCGATAACCCCCCCCCCTCTCAAGATGTCGAGGTCGGATTTCCCGCGCGCCTTCTTCGATATCGCCATCGACAACAAGCCCAGTGCGCCCACGCCTTTCCTTTCACTTCCCCCATATCAACTAAATTTCTCCACCTGCGCCTCCCGCCCCGCAATGCCCATTTGCGCAGCGAAATCCTTGTAATTTTTCATGCACCAAACCCTCCAGCGAGTATATCTTTCTTGTCTCTATCCTGCGCCGCTGCCCTGACCGGCATGTGATCTATGTTGTTTGCGTGCCGTATTCTGCTGTGCGGCGTCGCGTGCTGCGGACGACCGGCAGTTGGGCGAATCATATTTGAGCTCTACACGGATGTCACGCCCAAGACGGCGGACAACTTCCGGGCGCTTTGCACTGGTGAGAAGGGCATCAGCAAGCTCTCTGGCAAGCCCCTCCACTTCCGCGGCTCCTGCTTCCACCGCATCATCAAGGGCTTCATGATCCAGGTGCGCTTGCCGCCGCCGTAGCCTCTGCCGCGTCTTCCTCTTTGCACCCTTGCTCACTGGATGATGTGTGTTCGTGCGTCAGGGAGGCGACTTCACCAAGGGCAATGGAACGGGCGGCGAGTCGATCTACGGGCGCACGTTTAACGATGAGAACTTCAAGCGCAAGCACACCGAACCCTTCCTGCTTTCCATGGCCAATGGTTCGTGTCCCGCACACACTGGCCTACACCGCCTCGTCCACGCTTTCGGAGGGCACCGCTGCACCCAGCACCCAACTCTGAGTCGTGTGACTGACGTGGCCGTGGTCGTACACGGGCAACAGCTGGCCCCAACACCAACGGCTCGCAATTCTTCATCACCACCGTGTCCACACCTCACTTGGACGGGTACGTGCGCCAGGCACCTCGCGTTCTCTCGCCTGCTCGATCTCGCAACTTACACCTTTTTACAGCAAGCACGTCGTGTTTGGTCGTGCCATTGCGGGCCAGGAGGTGATCAAGATCGTCGAGAACGAGCTCACTGACAAGGGCGACAAGCCCTTCTCTCACGTGGCGATCGCCAACTGTGGCGAACTCATCAAGAAGTCTGCCATCGGTACAACTACCACCACATGTTTTTTTTTTGGTGAACATCACGCCTTTCTTTATGCATCGTGCCCGTGCTGTCTGCCTGCCTTGCTTGTGGTACACGCCTACCTTTGTAACATGCATGTGGTTGCAGCCAAAGCTCAGGGCGAGAGCGCGCCTACGGAGGGCAAGCCGGCAGCAGAGAGCACCGTCGCTGAAGCTGACGAGGACAAAAAGAAGAAGCGTTCTCGATCTGACTCCGAGTCGGGTACCCTGTTCTCTTGTGGCATCGCGTCAAGCAGCGCAGCACTCAAACACTAAGCTGCATTGATCCGTCTCCGTGCGCTTAGATTCTGAGTCAGCATCGGGCTCGTCGGATTCGGAGAGCTCGTCGTCCGAGAGCGAGCGCGAGAAGCGGAAGCGCAAGAAGAAGGAAAAGAAGAGGAAGAGGAAGGAGCGGAGGAAGAGGAAGCGCGAGGAGCGCAAGCGAAAGAAGAAGAGCAAGCGAAGGAGGTCCAGCAGCTCCGAGTCCGAATCAGAGTCCGACAGCCCGCGTTCCGGCGACGAGAAGAAGGAGAAGAAGCCCCGCGATGACCGCGAGACTGAACGCGATGATGCTGCCCAGGAAAAGGAGCGAGTGAAACGCGACGACAAGGCAAAGGATGATCATCACATGGACGAAGAGAAGGACGGAAAGAAGGATGACAAAAAGGACAGCGACAGCGATGACGACGATAGAAAGGGCAGGGACAGGAGGAGAAGGAAGAGCCGGAGGAGCCGGAGCCGGAGCAGCAGCCGGAGCGGCAGCAGCAGGAGCCGCAGCCGAAGCAAGAGCAAGGAGCGCGATGCCAAGGACAGGTACAACACCGGCTAAGCCCCACATGGCTTATGACACGACAATGACGATCGATTGACCTAACCCGTGAGGATTATGTGTGCTCGCTGACGACGCCACAGGAGTCCCGTACCAGATCGTGATAGAAGGGACGGCGATGGTCGTAACATCAAGGGCCGTGGTGGCGTTAAGTATCGAGCCCGTCACACCAAGTACGTGAGCGCACGTTTCCCCCACCCCAAAGACGACGACTCACGCGGATGGTGAATGTGCGACTGCCAGTTTGTACGACGAGCGTGACGGAACGGCGAGGCGTGGCTACAACCCGCGCGACCGATACAACGCGTGGGATCGCGAGCGGATCGAGCAGGACCACGAGCTCTCGACGCGCGACTACGGTCGCCCTGACCGCCGTCCTGACTACCGCGACCAGCGCCGCGACACCCGCTACGAGAGGGACTTTGACCGTGGCGACCGCCGTCCCGATTATCGCCGGCCTGACTACCAAGATCGCTCCAGCGGATTTGGGTACAGTGCATTGTCTTGGACGTGTTGTGCGTCGTTCACTAACAGCGTGAGGGGGGGGGGTATAGGCGTGATGGTGGCGACTCGCGCGGCTTCAGGGGCCAGCCCAGGCGCGGAGGCGGCGAGAGGGAGAGCGACAGGGGCAGCATCGCCGATCTCGATGGCAACTCGAGGGACGACATCAGAGTCGCACCGGCTGGCTCGGGATCGAGGCGCGGCGACGAGAGGCGAGGGAGGGACGCCAAGGGCTCCCGTTCCCCGCTCACGCCCACGACCACTAACGGAAACGATGAGGCTGCTGTTGACAAGGCGGCGACCCCTACGCGCGAGCCGCGCGAGACCGACAATGGAAGAGGAGATGAGGATGAGGACGCTCACCCCAGGAGAAGAAGGTCGCCCTCCCCCGCCTCCCCTCTCCTCTGACCGAACTTTCCTTCTGCTGAACAACCAGCGGGCGCTCGTCTTGCCCACCTGGTGACCTCCATAAAGCTTCCTTCAGCAGCACCTCTCCAACGGCTATGGCATGGCAGCTGAACCAGGCGGGCAGCTTGTTCTGCGGTGTGCGATCATAAGCAGTGGGAGTGGTTTTTCTGTACAAACCAAGCAAAGCATCCGTGGTCCAGTGGCAAGATTTCCGCCTGCCACGCGGGAGACCCGGGTTCAATTCCCGGCGGATGCATATCTTTTTACCTTTCTTGCCCATGGTTTTGGTGCATATCTTTTTTTTCCACCACCCTGCTTTTGGTACCATTTGGGCTGAGAGCAACTGTGTGACCTAGGTCTCACAGTTGTTGATGTTTTTGGCACCTTCACACATGAATATCCACAAAACTGGGCCTGTGGCCAGAAAACAACACAATGAAGGTGCGCAGATCACTCACCCGAGTGAGAACAGTCAGGGTTTATTGGTGAGTTGTGGTTGCAGGCTACAAAAAAGTAATTGGAGGAGAAGGGTATCGATCCCTTTACCTCTCGCATGCTAAGCGAGCGCTCTACCATCTGAGCTACACCCCCGGATACCCTACCCACGAACTACAAATTTCCTCATTGAAACATTCCGCACTTACGGCGCAACAACATCTCAAGGTTAAAATAATGGTACTCCCCCGCCGGGATTTGAACCCGGGTCGTCCGCGTGACAGGCGGAAATGCTAGCCAACTACACCACAGGGGACTTGTTATTATGCTCTTGCTTCTACGTTGCCAAATGCATTCCCTGAGTGTGCAGGACAGGGGGATCTTGTCGTTCGAGGCGAGAAGGGCTGCCTGAGTGGGGTCTGCGCGTAGGGATCAAGAGGGAAGGGAGGGAAGGCACGGGCGGCATGAGCGAAAAGAAAAGAAGGAAGAAGCACTTTCCTCCTTCACTTGATAGTTTGCCGGCGGCTGTGCCTTGCCCGTGGGAAAGAGGCCTAGCGAGGAGCCCGGGCAATCCTGGCCCACCACACCTCAGAGAAGGTCATAAAAGTAGTCAAGGCCCTGGCCAATCTCCCATATCGAGATGCCCACGCCCAGGCTTCGCGCCAACTCCAACCTGTCGTGAATGGACTGAGTCGCACGAGCCAAAGAGCAGCGAGTTAGCTACACACCACTCACAGCAAGCAAGCATCGCAGGCCAAATGGCCGCAGGAACGAAGCAAGGGAATTACCTTGAGCGTTGGATAGTAGACGGTGTGTTCCTCATCGCCCTTCTTGTACGTGAAAGAGTGCTCGTGTTGAGCAGCGTGCCACACGAGCTTGGGCTTATAGGAGGTGAGCATCTTGATATAGCGCGAGCCTATGACGGCCTCTGAGTTTTGCGCCGGCCAGTACTGCGTGTGTCACGCACCACGATGAGCGACGACGCAGAACGAAGCACGCAACACAAAGTTGTAGAGAGGTGATACCTCATAGCCATAGAAGTTGATTCCCATGAGGATCTTGTGGCCTAGTTGATTGCCGCTGGTGCGGTGATCCGGCGGCAACAGTCGCAGCACATTCTGCGTCACCCATGACAGCGGCGAAGTTGCGCCAGGCCTGATTGCGTCCGAACGGGTTGACGAGTCATGTGAGTGAAGACGTCCTACGCCTACCGAGGAGAGATTAGACGTACCGCTGCGGGCTGGAGTAGTCGTAGGTCATCAACGAGAATCCGTCAATGTACTCAGCCAACCACACAAATACCGACGCTGTCAAGCCGTTAGCTCCATTGGTGCTGCCCTTTTCCGCCTGTGAAGTGAACGCAGCGGTCATCAGTAAGTGCTTCGCACAAAAGGACGACAGGGAATGAACAAACAACTACAGCTTACCGGAATGACGAGGATGATCTTCATGTTGAGTTCGTGCAACTCGTTGGCAAGGCCGATAATGAAGGGCGAGATCTGAGTGTTCAGGACGAAGTTGTGCTCCAGCACAAGGCCATCGAAGTTCTGGGCTCTGCATGTCCGAACCCGATCGAGGTGAGTAAGGTTCTCGCACGTAACGTGCCCCGTGGGGCGCGATGGCAATGGTCAGGTGGGGAACATACACACACTCTCGCACGAGCAGGGCGATGAGCTGATTGATGAGCGCTTGCTCGGAGAACAGGATCTGGTAGTCCTCAAGCAGCCAGCCGTGGAACATGAACCGGGGAACGATGAGCGGCGCCGTAGCGTTCTCACCGACAGTGCGCACGTCCTTCAACCAGCCTTGGTCGACGTCGTGCCGTCCGGTGAGGTGCATCTTCTTCTCCGCGCGGTCATCTGGGTACGTGCGTCAGTACACTCGTACATGGCGCCGCTGTAAGCGAGCGAGGCGTCGCAAGGCGTACACTTGATCTGATACCAGACGGGCGACACGTAGGTGAACTTGGAGTTAAAGACCTTCGCCATGTCGTACCCGTGTGAGTTCCTTGATGGGGAGCGATTAATTATGGCGCGGTGGCTTTGGGGGGGGAGAGATGGAGGGAAGGTACCAGGGAGTGACGTAGGCGAGGGTGGGGTTCTCAAAGGTCTTCACCGTGGCCTGGTCAGTGCTGTACTTCTTGTGCTGGTTGACGATGCCCCGCGCCGTAGGGTTATCCTTGACCAATTTGCGCTCCATCACGGTTCCGACCTTGGGCGCGACCGTCATGCCCGCGGCGCATGTCACCAGCGCCGCCGCGCACAGGCCTGCCACCAGCGCCCAGAAGAGGCTCGCCGTCAAGCGCCTTGTGCCCATCATCGTCCTCGCTCACTTTCCTCGCAAGCCGTAATGAGTTGGGCGTCAGTGGTGACGTCAGCGCCTTTTTCTTTTCTTATCTCAAAAAGAAAATTTATTTCTTTTTCGATTTTCACTCGAAGCGATGTTTGTCGACAAAATTCGACCAAAGGGTCGAGTTCCACCGAAACAAGAATAAAGGCAGAAGATTTGGTGTGGCCTTTTCTTCGTGGCCTCATAAGCGGTGGCGGCCACATGCCGGGCTACATTCATCCAGCCACCCGATCACGTGTCCGAGTGAAAGAGAAAGCGACAATGTATGCTCCTGGTCAGCGGGTGCTTGCGGCGGCGTCTCGCGCCAGAGCAATCGAAAGGCTGATGCGGGACCTGAAGGAGCTGCGTGCAGAGCCGTGCCGCACAGTCTGCGCGGCGCCCCTGGAGAACGACATGCTGTGGTACGCACGCCAGCCTGTCGTGAGCAGCTGGTGAGTGTCGGGGTTGTGGCCAACACCACTGCTTCTTCTCGCGCTGCAGCTGGCACGGCAACCTGCGCCCGCTCTCCGGACCGTACGAAGGAACAGTGCTGCACATCATCGTATGACACCAGCTGCCTCTCTCATCAGTGATGAGTGTATGACTGACCTTGAGGGGGGGGGGATCGCGCGTGCAGATGGAGTTCACAGTCGACTATCCGAGCAGCCCGCCTCGCGTGAGGCTGTGCCACCCCATACCTCACCCGAATGTGTTTGGTACCTACATCTGTCTGGACATGCTCAAGGAACACACCTCAGAGGTCCCCTATGCCGGCTGGTCTTCCGCCTACAGGTATGCACGTGATCGTCGTCGTCTTCATTCTTCTGCTAGTGCTCACTGACACTCACACTTACTTCGCTTGGCTGTATTAGTGTGCAGTCAATCCTGTTGCAGCTACAGGGTTTCCTGTTTGCAGAGAACGTACCGCAGGAGTACGGCGGGTTCAAGAAGGCTTACACGGACGGCAAGTGCGTCCTGCTGGCGCGGGCCGAACTAAGCGAGTTCCACTGCGAGACCTGCGGCCACACCGGCGAGCATCCTCAGCCGCCACTGCCCGAAGAGGACGCGTTCGTGCCTTGTGAGCGCACCACCTCGAGCGCGGTCGTCGATCAAGACGATTCGAGCGATAAGGGGAAGCAGAGGAATGAAGACGAGGCCACGCAGGCAGATGGCGTGGGCCACTTGTTCGACCTCCCGATCGAGACGCTGTTGCACATTCTCCAGTACCTCGGCAGCAGGAAGGATCTCCTCGCGGCGGCCAACGCCTCTGGCGTTCTCGGGGTGGTCGTCAGAGAGTACTGCCTGCTCGATTTGAGAGAGGGCGTCATCTGTTTCCACTCCAAGCGCACGCACGAGGAGGACGTACTGGGCGTGGGCATTCGCGTGGAGACGTTCCCGGGCCAGCACCCGGCGCGGATCAAGGCCATCCACACGTCCCTCGATGTGCTGTCCCTCAGGGCGTTCGACGAGGAGAACGTGAGGTTGTCGGTGTGGAAGGAGCCCTTCGACATGTTCCTGCCGCTGGTCATCAGCCCCGAACACTTCGGTCGCGCCCGGCAACGCGTACTCGACACCCTGGCCAATGTCGCACAGAAGCCGCGAGGCACCATCACGAACGCGAGAGAGCAGGCACAGATGCTCCTGGCTGTGCTGCCCAAGCTCATGAACTCGTTCGTGGTGGCGCTCATGAACAACACCGCAACTCCGGTACTTCCGCACAGCAGCGACGACGAAGACGAAGATGCACCGGACCGACGGCCTCCGCGCAACAGCTCGGAGGTGCTCTCGGAGCGCGCTCTTGAGGGCTACTGCTCCTTCCACCACATGCTTCTCAGCTTTGGTACGGCCGCACCTTCCGCGTTCGTCTTGATCGTCCACTGCGGCCGGCTGGCTAACGTGCTTGCGAACGCGTGCAGCGAACGAGAATCCCGAGCTTGAGCGGATGGCCAACGAGGCGGTGAATGGGTTCGTGTCGAGCCCCTTGTTCAGGTCCAAGGCGCACACGCCTGACCTGGGCGAGTGGCTGGTCCACCTCACGCTCTCCCGCGCCAGCTGGAAGGACGCGGCCGAGCAGTTCCTGGGCGAGCTGTTCGTGCGTAACGCGCGTTGGATCCTCCAGGACGCGCCGCATCTCGCCACGATCGACACCAGGCAGAGGAATACAGAGTCGGCGCTGATGATCGATGACGCCTTCATCCACACTCTCGTGAGCCGTCGCTTGGTCATGTTCCAGGTCTATTTCCTCAAGAACATCGGTCGGCTCGACAACCAGAGTACGTCTCTGTCCCTCCTGCATCAATGCATTCACTCGGTGCATGCAGGGCCTAGTCGTGAGTGTAGCGCTAACACGTGACTGGCGCAAGCAGGCTGGAGAGATACCCTCACGCTGTACAACCGTACCATGGGCCATCCAACGCAGTCGATGAAGGCGCATCTGCACGCAGCCTCCAAGGCGATCATGGCCGTCGGCTCGTGGGAGTACGGCTTCCATCCGCCAGCCCAACCCAGCTCCCTTAAGGCCAGTCGCTTACCTCTGTGCGTGCCGTGTATTGTCTCTCTCCCACAGCGAGTACTTTGATCGGCTCGGTATGCCGCGCATGTCCGGAGCACAGCTCACGGCGAGGCTGGGCTCGGCCATCGTCGAGAGCGCCGCGCGCAACTACCATCAGCCCAGACGCGGCTTCGTGCCGAGACCGGTGCACCAACACGCGACTTCGCGCTTCCTGCACAAGGTGGCGGCGGATCACCGTTCATCGGGTCCCTCTTCCAGCCGGTCGGCGTCATCGACGTCTGCGCGAGGGAAGAGGCAACGAAGCTCGAGCCGCGATCGAAGTGACTACCCGTCGCTCTCCGCCAGGCCACGAGCGGATGAGCGCCGCGGTCGGGATGAAGATCGCCAAAGGCCGGCCAAACGCCATCGGCGAAGCGACAGCCGCAGCCGCAGCCGCAGCCGTAGTCGCCCACGAGCGGATGAAGATCGCCAAAGGCTGGCCAAGCGCCATCGGCGAAGCGACAGCCGCAGCCGCAGCCGTAGTCGCAGTCGCGACCGGAGCACTCGAAGGGACAGGCCCCATCGCACGATGCATGAGCTCAACAACGAGCTGCCCTCTAGAAGGCGCGACTACGAGAGGAGGAGGTACCATTGAGGGACCTCCGCTTGGACACGTCAACTGCGTTCTCTTTTGTTGTCACGCCGTTAGAAAGACTAAGAGAGCGCGTGTGAGGACGACATCTTCACCGACGTCCCTTTGCGGAGCGAGGGGGTGGGTGCTTGCGGTGATGATGGGAGTGACGGCGGTGTGCATTGGTGGCGGCGGGTTGGGGGAGGTGGGGAGGTCGTTGCTTCAGATGTCGCTCCCATTCGAGGGAGGATGGAGCGGCAGCGCGCAGCATATCTGGTGGGATGGCTGACGCCCCGGGAGCCCCTTTGGGCACTGCAAACACGTCCCAGCCTTGCCTGCAATGTGTGACGTGAGTCAGCATGAAGGAGAAGACCAACACATGGACAAGGCTGTACCTGATGGCCTCCATCGCCTCCGAGCTGTGGGACGTTTGCCTGTAGTCTGGAGGAACATAGTCCTCGGGGAGAGCAGTGCCTCCCGACCGTCGTTTCTTTCGTGTTCGCTTCGTCTCTGTTCCCTCGGTTCTCTGCTTGTCCGTTTGCTTGAGAGTCGCAGCGGCAGGATGCACTCCCTCCGCCTCTTCGTTCGTCTTTTGATTGTCTTGCAGAACATGCTTCTCTTCCCGATTGTCCTCGCTCGGCGCGGTGCCGGTCGTAGCGGCATCTACTTTCATCGTGTCCTTGTCATCGTTCGCTTCCGTCTCGACTTTCATGTTGTCTTGCGTCTCTCCATCATCGACTAGTTGTCGTTCGTCCTGAGCGAGCTTGACCTCTTCAAAGTAAGTTATCGGCTCAGAGATACCTATAACACACGAGAAGAGAACGCTCGATCAGCAAGACGCATATGGAAGGGCACAACTTTCAATGCACGAGGACCATGCAACGACTAGCTTACCCTTCTTGAGCCTTCGTAATCGAAGCAGGACCTCGAGTCGTGCAGCGATCTGGACCTTGTAGTCGAGCTCTTGTGCACGCTTCCTCCTCTGGCGCCCCTCGATTCGGTCGGCTGCCTGCTTCTTCTTTGCCTAGTGACATGTGAGGATGGTGAGGAGCGATGAGCCACAAAGGAGCGGGTGATGAACATTGCACATGAGCGTTGGTGCGTACGGCCACTTCGGCTAGATGGATGGCTTCCTGCTGCATGCGTCGCTCTTCGGCCTCACGCTCTATTTCTGCCTTGGAGGGAGCGGCCGCCCTCTCTCGGCTTCGCTTTTCTCGCTTGCGCTTCTGCCAGCGCTGGGTTTAACATGCAAGCGAAAAGAGAGAGAGAGAGAGATGACGTCGCATCAGTCGTTCCCACTGCGGCGTCTCTGCAGCCTCAAAACACCTTACCTTGTTGCGCTCCGTTTTGCGCATTCGGTTCTTGAAGCGGGTGTAGGCGTCCTCGTCATCAAACACCGCCATGAGCTGCGCTAGCTCGTGCTCCTTGGCGCTGATATCTTGAGGCTAGTCAAGGAAACGTTCGTGTGCTTGGACGGTGAGCAAACACAGAGCACGCGTGTGTGCACTGCAAGCGCGCGAGAGTGTTTGTGCTGCGCGCGCATGTGGTGTAGCGACGTGCAATGAAAGAGCTGTGCCGTTGTGCACCTCTGGCGCAGGGTTCAAAAAGGATACCTCGCTAGCGTTCTTGATGGCCTCGAGCAGCGTCGCCACCTCGCGCAAGCGTCCCTTCACGCTCTCAGCACGCCAGTCAAACTGAGGCTGAGGCTCAGCGCTCTGGCCCACTACTCGCTCCCTGTTCCGTTGTAGCCACATCTCAAGCCAGCCATCCCGCACAGCGCCTGGACGTCAGTCCCCTCCCCCAACCCCACAAAGCGAACTAGAGTGTCAGGAGAGGTGCACCCCGGACAAGCGACTAGCGTGCGAGCAAGCAAGTGAGCGATCATGGCCGCACCTTGGGGCGGCAGCTTGGGAGGCGTGACGGGGACGTAGACGGCGACGGGCGGCGATGCTTGAGCGAAGAAAGGCGGAGGAGGCATACCCGGTGGCTGCCATGACAGAGCGGAAGCGGCCGAGCGATACGACGGGGGCGGCTGCTGCTGCATCAGATGCTGATGTGCCAGCGCATTCGGTACGAATCGCGGGAAGGGGGCTTGCGCGTGGTGTGGGAACGGCGGCCCGAATGCGAGCGGCACAGGGAAGTTGCTTGCGGGCATCGGCCGGGCTGCAAATCGCTGACCCGACGGGTGTGCGGGTGGAGGCGCGACCTGCATGGGTGGCGATGGAAGGAGGCCTCCACCGCCCTGTGTTTGGCTTGGCCCGCTGCCATGCATGGAAGGGCGCCCCGACCGCAAATCTGCAGCAAATCGTTTCGATTGGGATAGTGTTGGTGTGTCGACATGTTCTTTTTAGGTCGACAGATTTTAGTTGCGTCGACGATCTTGGAAAAAAGCGATCATGCAAAAAGCCGCTAATTTCATTTCATTCATTTCAGTCCAGCGCGGTTGGCCTGAAGGCGCGTGTGCTTTGCCCTTCAACGGACGACAAAGACGCTAGGGCAAGATCAACCAGGCCGAAGAAGAAGGAGGAGGCCTTGTGACACAAAGAGATGGAGGCTCACACGCCGCCCCTTATGGTGCCTCCCTCTTTTCTTTTTCTCCCTCCTCGCGACAGTCACATCGATCTTTATTTAATCGTTTAATCGTCTATTGTCGTTTTCGTTCTTTTTTCGTCTTCGCTCTTTCTGTGCTTGCGCCTTCACCGCTTCGCTTTTTCACTGGCGTGTGGGTGAGTTTAGGTCCCAGGCACGCTGTTCAAGGACCATAAGAAGGGCCGAACGCTGCGCGGCAAGAGCGGCAAACACATGTGGTTCCAAAAGCAGGGCGCGAAGGTCTACTACGCCACCAAGAACAACGGCGTTGAGATAGGCGAGTCGAACGCTAAGGGCTTCATCCCATGCGTGGGTGTCCTTCGCATGTACGAGCTCAAGGAAGGTGAGATTGCCACCACGGACACTGGGACGGCACAGGCGCACCAGGTCGAGATGCTCACGACGGAGGGACGCATCGTGCTCACATTCGCGTCCAAGGGAGCGATGGACACATGGATGGCAGCTATGCAAAGCGAGCTACAACTGCTCACCGACCCACGTCGCAAGTCTACGGCGGAGGACGTCCGCAACCTCAGCGCCGGCGACCTGGTCCTGGCTTCTCCAAGAGGCGGCGGCGGAACCGGAGACGACGAAGAGGATCGCATGTCGAAGATAGGCAGCTTCATTCGTGGCAAGTCACGACGCAAGCGCAGCACGAGCGACAAGGAGAAGGGTAAGGAGCAGGCTGCTGCTGCTGGTGGTGGAAGCGACGATGTCGAACGGGCGACAATCTCTGCAGCCACTGGCGCGGGGTCGACGGAAGCACGCAAGAGACCGCAGCTCCCATTCTCCTTCCGCAATCGAGAGTCACGTGCGACGATGGCTCCCAGCAAGGAGAGCGAGGGCGTACAGGTGGTGTCCACATTCTCATCACGTAACATTCCCGTGGAGATCTTGAACGCTCTCGCGGGCGTCGACGGCTCGTCGACGGTCTCAGTGATGCCGCCTCAGCGCAGCGTCAGCCCCACTGAGTCGCTGCAGGGCTCAGAAGGGTTGCCCACAACGCCGCGCAAGGAAGACGAAGCCAAGCTGCGAGCGCGTAACATGACGATGCTCACAGACTCGCCCAAGCTGGTGCACGCCGTTGCACCGCACTCGCCGGCGACCATGTTTGCCCAAGTGGTCAAAGAAGGCGTACGTTATTGTTGCCCCGCCCGTCCTCGCGGCTCGGCCGTTTGGCCAGTCATTTCCTTCTAAATTTATATCTTTAATTAATCTGATCTCGTCTCCCTTCCCCACGTTTAGAGCACTAGCAAGGTGCTGTTCCTGCCTGGCGAAGGTATATCACTCGCGACTCCCCGTATGCACAATGTGGTGTGATGTGACGTGAAGCTTTCCTGCTCACAGTGTTCTCACGTGCTCAGATTTGAAGGCCGGCATTCGAAATGTGCTTGTCTTGCTCCGCGGCAGAGCAGAGACTGCACGCGAGGGTTCCCTCTACATCACCAACTACCGTCTCCTCTGGCGTAACCCCACGGTACAGCCACAGCATGTTCGACAAGGCTAGCTTCTTGCGCACTGACACGACCACACCGACCCATCTGGTTGTCAAAACACAGAATCGAAATGACAGCCTGTCGATCCCCTTTCACTCTATTCGGGAAAGCGAAGTGTCGGCCAACCAGGAGTGTCTGTTCATCGAGTGCGCCGACTTCCGCAGCCTCGAGGTCTACTGCAAGGGCCCACAGGTCAGCAGACACAATACCTCCTTCTTTTTAGGTCCGATCATTGGACCCTTGACACTGACCTGTGCTCGTGCTTTATCCTCTTCCGTGCGCAGGGTCTGCATCCCGACAAGCAGAGAATCATGCAATACGAGGACCAAAAGACACTCCGACGGGAGCTGCGGTCGCATCTGTCGCACTTGAGCCTGGCCGAGCTTTTTGCCTTTCAAAACAAGGAACGCTTTCCCCTCGAAGCCGAGCTGGCCGGCTGGCCCATCTACGATCCCTGCGTCGAGGCCAAGCGTTGGAAACTGTCCATGGATCAGGTACCTACAAGAGTGTGCACTATGTTTTGGAGCAAGCGGCGCGGTCCTTGCACTAACGCCTTCGCTCTCTTGCATGCGCACAGTGGCAACTGGTGGAGAACACAAAGTTCAAGCTGTGCTCGTCGTATCCACCACACATCATCCTTCCCTCGTTCCTGAACAAGGTAAAGACTCCTTACGCTGCTTGAGCAGGCTGAGAACTGGACTCTGACGCTTACCTTGGTACAACCGCGCACAGAGGTCCATTGTGAACGCGTTGGACAACTACGCCGACAGACGCATCGCGGCGCTGTGTTGGAAGGATCCCAACGCCGACTCAGCACTCCTTTTCCGTTCCGCCACCTCGAACAAGTACACGCTGGTGTCCGACATTGCGCGAGTGCGGTCGTACCCGACCATCAACCTCCTCAACGTCGTCTTTTCGGCGACCGAGAAGAAGGGCGGCGTTGCTGGAGCAAGCGACTGGGACGGCCTGGAAGTGAGCGACGAGAGCCCAGCCGGTAAGTCGCACTCCTGTTGGCGCGTGATCACAGTGCTGTCGTTCAATGCTGATCTATTCCTTTTGATGTCTCTGTGCATAGTCAAGGAAGAGCTGGTGAGTTACGGCGACCACTTGAATGTGATCAACCTGGAATTGCCGTCACCCGCATCGGTTGGGCTCAGCTTTGCGCGACTGAAGAAGGCCGTCAGCGAGCTCGCCTTCACAATCCCTAATGATCGAGAAAACTGGATTCCGGTATGTGTTGTCTGCGCCTGCGCTCCGCTACTACACTGCCAGAATGCTCTCTCACCTCGTCCCCTTGGCATCGATGACAGGCCCTGAAAGCCACGCGATGGCTGCATAACATGCGTCAGCTGCTCGTAGCTGCTGCCAAGGGCGTTTCCATGATTCAGATGAAGGAACCCATCGTCGTGCAGAGCATGGACGGTAAGAACTGCGTACCGCAAATCACTTCCCTCATCCAGGTACAAGAAAGCACTCTCCCTCTCCTATCCATGTGCGCGGCGCGGCGAGTGCCGACCTTTTCGTGTCTCACCACTCTGCGGGCTTGCTTTGTATGTTGGGGACGTTTAGCTGTGCGTCGATCCGTACTATCGAACATTCAAGGGCTTCAGCACTCTCATTGAGAAGGAGTGGATCAGTTTCAGTACGGCCATCTATCTCGCGTTGTGCGCTCGAGCGCCCACAGGTCTTTGACGCGTGTTGACGCTGGTCCTGACCACCTCCTCTGGCACTGTGTCACACAGCGCACAACTTTGGTCAGGCCCGTAAGAAGACGCACGGGAAGAAGGAGGCCAAGAAGAGCAAGGTCAAGGGGAACATGGCTCACATCTTTGTCCAGTTCATGGACGCCGTGTGGCAGCTCTGGAGCCAATGTCCGCGCAGCTTCGAGGTATGCCTCTTTCAGTCTTCAACAACTCAACTGCAACTGCGCAGGGCGAGTAGTGGCCATGCGGCCTCCTTACTTACCGGTGTGGTCTCCCTCCACTCAGTTCTCCGAGAGCTATTTGCTGTTCATCTTGGACTCGCTCTACAGGTACCGATGTGTCCGCTTGTGCTTGCGGGTGATCTTGGTTGCAATCGCTAACACTCTGCCCTCATCTCCGGTCGCCAATGTTCAGCGGGCGATTCGGTACCTTCCTAGGGGACAACTTCTACAAGCGCCACAAGCACAAGCTCGTGCACAGCACGGTAATGGCCTAGCATCTATGTCTCGCGATACGTGATGTACGTTGAGCTCAACTGATGTTGGCTCTCTATCAGGTGTCGGTGTGGTCGTACCTGTATGCCAACCGCGCGAGCTACACCAATCCGCTTTACAGCGAGGCGCACAGCCTAAGCCACACACTGAACGCACCCATCACCATCGCACCTCTGCTGGTACGCATTCTCTCTTTGTCTCTCCCTAAAGGTAGGCTTGATTGGCTTGCTCACAACTCGGTCGACGCCCGCAACGTACAGGTCAAGTTCTGGTCATCCTACTTTCTGCAGTATCAATGCCGCGATACTCTCAACCACGCCTCGCTCATCATTGACGCCACGTTCGGACCACGCGAGGAGCCCGGCTCGTCGTCCGGTCCGTCATCTGTCCAGGCCATTCGATCGTCTTCGCCGACGATGATGAACTCGCCTTCGCCTTCGCCCTCTTGGACGTCGCCGATCACCGAGGCCAGCGACAACCCTCTGTCGTTCACTGATTCCCCGCGGTCGAGCCGGGGCTCTTTCTCGATGTCGGCTCCATCCGACGATGACAGCTCGCTGGCCCTGTCGTCTTCATCCTCTGCGTGGCAGCCTTCGGACACCCCTCCACACAGTTGCACGTCGGCGCCCTCGTCACGGACATCGTCGACCTCCACGTCGCTTATCGTGCCAGCTCTAAGTCTGGCGCGCAAGGGCCTGCACAACATTCCCGCCGAGCTGTCGGCCGTCGACGACCGCCGCCTCGGCCTGATGACAGGGCTAAACCTGAGCAACAACATCCTCAGCTACTTCTCGTTCCTCGTGAGTCACCTGCGTCAGCTCGAGGTGCTCAACCTCTCGACCAACGAGTTCCGCGAGATCCCCGAGCTGCTGGCGCAGTCGTTCGTCGAGCTCACTCGCCTGCGGGAACTCGACATCAGCCACAACAAGATCTACCGACTGCCGAGCCAGCTCTCGCTGTTGACCAACCTCCACAGGCTGGAGGCCAGCCACAACCGTCTGCTCTACAGCGAGCACGGCGACGAAGGGACCAGCGAGCGGCTGCAAGGCCTGTCGGGTGACGGCGCAGCCACACGGCAAACGCTGACCTCGTTTAACTTTGCCCCACTGGCGAGTTCGCTCGAGTACCTGTCGATCTCCTACAACTCGCCCAAGGCCAAGAACACACCGGCTGATAGTGGCACGCCACGGAGCAGCTATTCGGCCTCACAGGCGACGTCCTTGGACCTCCATCTGTTCCCGAGGTCGCTGCTGGCGCTGCCCAATCTGACCACCCTTAAGTTCCACGGCAACAACATTCCCCATCTGCCGCCCAACTTCTTCTCTACGTTCAGACACCTGCAGGACCTGGACATGGGCGACAATGCCATCACGACCTTGCCAGCGGGCCTGGGCGGGCTCCAGCTCACCTCGCTCAACATCAACAACGTCGAGCTCAAGGAACTCGTGCCTCAGGAAGTGTTCCAGGTATGTCACATGTCACCATCATCAGTTAGACTTAAGCCTAACGTGACGTGATGTCGTGTTGTGTAGTTGGAAGGCACGCTTCGGGAGTTGCACGCGCAGGGCCTACGGTTGACCAAGCTGCCACCGGGCTTCTCGGCGCTTACAGCGCTGGAGACTCTGGATTTGTCAAACAACGCGATCACCGCCTTCCCCGATAGCCTGCTCACGCTCATCAACCTCCAATCTTTGACGCTCAACGGTAACAAGCTCACCACGCTTCCCACGGGCATCAAGCATCTCAAGAACCTGGAGAAGCTCTATCTCAAGAAGAACGAGCTCGTGTCCCTCGTGCCTGAGATCGGTACGCCTCGCTCTCTGTCGACGTGTTGCGAAGAACCTTCCACCGACCCCAAGTCGTTCGTCAATAGGTTTCTGTAAGGCCCTAGGCGTGCTGGACATTAGCGACAACAAGATCAAGGAGCTCCCTCCGCAGCTGGGCGCTCTCCCTCGACTCCGGTATGTCTCTCTGGATCCAGGCTCACACTGCTCGTGAGTGATGCGGGCACTCTGAATCTCTCTCAACGCATGGATACCACCGTCTCCTGTTTGTGCAGACGGCTGATCATCGGCAAGAACATGCCGCTTGTGTCGCCGCCCATCAACATCGAAGCTGAGGGCGAAGAAGCCGTGCTTGGTTTCATCAAGCAGTTCATCAACGGATTCGAGCGGTGCTACCGCTACAAACTCATGCTCGTCGGCCAAGAGAACGTCGGGTAACACTTTCCTCCTTCATCCCGCCCTTTGCACTGACTGCAAGAGCTGAAACAATGACTCACGCAACGTAACAGCAAGTCGACGCTGTTGCGGTGCCTCAACAACCAACGAGCGCGTAAGCCCGACGCCCAACCCAATATCTCGACCGATGGCATAGACATAGGTACACCCTCTCTATCTCTCTCTCTCTCTCTCCGACCGTCAGTGTTCATGATGGAGACAAGCTGTACTAGAGTGTCTGACGCTCCCATGCGCCAGGTGAATGGACCGTCAAGGTGACACGCGACAACGAAACCAAAGAGATATCGCTCACCACTTGGGACTTTGCTGGTGCGTAGCTCGCTCTTCATTCGTGTGTCGTCACTGAGGGAAGTCTAAGCTGATGATATCCTTGCGTGTCTCGTCGGCTGCAGGCCAGGAATTGTATTATAGCACACATCAGTTCTTCCTCTCGGAGCGTTCGCTCTTCCTTCTGGTCACCGACGTCTCCAAGCCGCTCGAGTTCTCCCGTCTCGACTTTTGGCTCGAGTCGATTCGATCACGCACAAAGAGCGCGCAGGTCATCATCGTGGGCACGCACATCGACGACAAGGTTCATCTCTCCTTGTCCTTTGCTCTCTTTGCTTTTGTGGCGCGCTCGTCGTGAGTTCAAGAGCACTGATGGACACTCTTCGTGCTGGACGTATACAGATCTGTACGTCCGAGTACCTTGAGGCGAAGGAGAAGGAGATCAAGGCCAAGTACCTGCAGCGCTACCCCAACATTCACTCGCTCTGCCTCATCAGGTCAGTGTTCCTTCATCCTTTTCCTCACGACACTCTCTAGGGCGTTAGCGTGCTGACGGCCGTCCCCTTCTCCTCCTCCAGTTGTTCGAGCGGAAAGAACTTGTCGGCCCTGCATGCCAAGATCGAAGAGGTCCTCTCGTCGGCGGTGCACCTCGGCGAGTTCCTGCCCAAGAGCTACCTCGAACTCGAGCGCATGATCTTTCAGGTACACGCCTTTTCCGTGTTGTGCTGCGCTGTGCGTGCACGAGAGGCAACACAAGCGTTGATCAGTAAGAGAGTGACTCACTGCTCTGTGTGTGGTACCAGCAACGGAAGAACAGAGCCGAGGAGGGCTTGCCGCCGATCGCGCTGTGGAGCGAGTACAAGTCTTGGGCGGAGCTGTGTCTCATTGAGAATGAGAAGGAGCTCAAGATCGCCACCACGTTCCTCCATAACCTGGGCTCGCTGCTGTACTTTAGCGACGACGAGAACCTGGCCGACGTGGTCATTCTCGACCCGCAGTGGCTCACCGACGTCATGGCTACCATCATTACCACCAAGCACAACTACCTCGGCCGCGAGGGCTACGAGGGAATCCTCCAGCACTCGGTGCTGCCATTCATCTGGCGTCCGCCCACGTTTCCCGATGACCTGCACGGCTTCATCCTCTACCTGCTCAACAAGTTCGAGATCGCATTCACGCTCGATGACGGAGGCGAGGATGGCGCTGATGGTGGCGATGGACAGTCGCTGCTCTCGTTCCTTCCTATCGCGCCGGCTCAGCCGATGTCTGAGCCGCCTCAGGCGCAGCCGTTGAGTGCCTCGTCACCGCTTCCGGCAGATCGTACAGCAGCTAGCGATCAACTGCAGACGTCACGATCTCGTACGCCCTCGTTGGCGGCATCAGCGCCGCCAGAGCTGCCGACGTTGCCATTGCCTCAAGACGAAGCTGCAGCCTCAGCCGCACCTCCCGCACAACAGCAGACGGCGTCGGCCGCCATCGTGGATTCCACCGTCGCAGCGCTCAAGAGGAAGAACACGCGCGAGCTGCTCGAGAAACTAGTCAACAAGCGCATCTCACGCAGACGGCGAGCCAAGGGCTGCAGTCTGGTGCCTGCCCTGCTCTCCACCAAGCGACCCGACGACCTTGCGTCCGTGTGGCCGCCGCGGCGCGAGGGCGACGGCCTGCTCGAGTACGGACGTATCTATACTTTCGACTTCACGCCGTCGGGCTTCTTCGCCAAGGTTCCGTAACCTCCAACCTCACGGCGTTGCATGCGTTGCACTCTCACTGACCTCATCTTCTTCAAATCGACATTGGACTGTTGCAGGTGATGGTGAGGCTGTTGAGCTTCCGCTTGCCCCAGATCCTCAAGTACTGGCGCAACGGACTGTTGCTTTCGTCGGGCTTCGAGACGGTGTTCGTGGAGTTCCATCCGGCGCAGAACGTACTCAGCGTGACGATCCGAGCAGAGGACAGGGCGCACGCCGAAGACTGCTCTCCCGCGGGCCAGCCCCACAACCGAGTCGCGCTGCCGCTGTCGCCATCGGAGATCGATCAGTACGAGGAGGAGAAGCAACAGCAGATGGCCAACATTGAGGAGAAACCCAAGAGAAAGAAGAGCAGCAAGAAGGAGAAGAAAGAAGAGAAGAACGACGAAAAGCTCAAGACGACGACGAAGAAGAAAAAGAAGAAGAGCCGCCGTGAGAAGCCGGCCATCGAGACTGAATCCGAGGACGTGACCAGCAACGGCAGTTCGAGCGCTGGAGTGGAGACAGGGATGCCCAGCTTCCAGCTTCTGTCCTTGCTCGTCTTCTCCACCGTCGACGCGCTCGTTCGCGATTGGTTTAAGGTACGTTCCATTATGTGTGACATCACACGCCTGTGTGCTCATGGACTCACCTCCGTGTCTGTATGTTCATGCAGCTTGGCGTGGAGGTCACGGTACCGTGTCCGCACTGTATCGCCGCCAACCTGCCAAATCCGACCACGTTCTCCTTCACCGAGCTGCAGCGCGCGCTGCTCCAGCCCGAGAACGCCTACATCATGTGCAAGAACGTGGGCAAGTTCGGTTCGTGCTCCGTCCCCTCCTTCCTCATCTCTAGCGTTTATTCGACCATGTTGATACTCACCATAGAATGCACGACGCCGACCGTCAACAGGCTATGCGCAGATGATTCGAATCGACCGGCTGATGCCAGACGTGGCGATGCTGCACCTCGATGACGCCAAGATCGACTTCTCCGAAGTCAGCCTTGGTTCGTTTGGCGCCTCTTACATGCATGCGCACATGACCGTTGCTTGCTTGCTTGCTTGCTTGCTTGCTTGCTTGCTTGCTTGCTTGCTTGCTTGCTTGCTTGCTTGCTTGAGCACTGGAGGAATCTGACGCCACACTCCCCTGTGATGATACAGATGAGGAGATTGGGTCGGGCGGTTTTGCTGAGCTGTACAAGGGCAAGTGGCGCGACGAGGTGGTGGCCGTTAAGAAATTCAAGTTCTCCGACGACGAGACGCTCGAGCCCGGAGACGTTCTTCAAGCCCTCGAGGAGTTCCGCCAGGAGGTGTGGATCATGGGGTACGTACCCAACCTTTGTCTCTTCCTTGCCCAGCTTGGTGGTATTACCCGTGAAGCTCATCTGTCACGGTTTGGTTGGATACAGCGGCCTGCGCCATCCAAACATCGTCGCTCTCCGCGCCTTCTGCATGGAGCCTTGCTGCATTGTCGAGGAGCTGGTCACCGGCGGAAACCTGCTCTCCTTCCTTCACTCGCCCGCCGAGTACGTGGAATCTCAGTGTGCAATGCACCCAACTTGTGCTCACCCTTTTGTTCTCTGGTGTGTGCACCTCAACCACAACAGGCTGGATTGGACGTTGCGTCTAAAGATTCTAAAGGACGTGGCCAAGGGCTGCGCCTTCCTGCACGGAACCACGCCGCCCGTCATGCACCGTGATCTGAAGACGCCCAACATTCTGGTTCGTCCTTTTTCTCTCTCAAAACGAATCGATGATCTCGCTCGCGCTATCGCTCACAAGCTCCAAGCGCGTTCATGCTAACCTCCTCTCCCTTGCTGGACACGGCAGCTGGCGAGCACGTCGTCCGACGCCAGTCTGGTGGCCAAAGTGTGCGACTTTGGCGTTTCAATCAACTCCTCTTCCGCCGCTCTCGGACGCAAGGTCGATTGTCCTCGTACGTTCCCTGATCGTCGTCGCGACATCCAGCAACGTGTGTCAATCGTGCCATCCTCGTCCTCAGTCTCTCTGACCTGGTGGCGTGGTGGGTTACGACAGTGTGGCTCGCACCCGAGGTGATGCTGGGAAAGCCCTACACGGGCAAGGCCGACGTGTACTCGTTCGGCGTCATCTGTTGGGAGTCCATTGCGCGCAAGCGTTTCTTCGAAGACATCAGCTTCATGAGGTATGGGGATCAACGCCTTGACTGCTGATGCTCACACTCTGTCCTACAACGTTGGGCTCACGACATCTCACCTCGCCGTCGTTACTGTGCCATATGACAGTCTCATCGAGGAGCAGGTGATCGCTGGCAACCGGCCGCCGATCCCCGAGCAATCGCACCCAGAGTTTACCGAGCTCATCAACAGCTGTTGGCACCAAGACCCCAACAAGCGGCCCACGTTTGCGCAGGTGGTCGAGCAGCTGCGGGACATCATGGCCAAGTACTGCCCCGATCACGTCGACTACGACAGGGACGTCATAGCCAGGGAGGAGGCGCTCGAGAGGCAGCGCCAGGAACGCAATCGACAGTACAAGCTGCAGAACTCAATCAACGATGACGACGAGGTCCCCGAGGGCGATGGCAATCACGACGAGCGAGGCGAGGCGGAAAGCGCAACTGCGGCCAGCAGCGACCAGGCCAAGCCGCTCGTTCCCGCCTCGCCCAAGCCGCTGCGGCGCAAGAGAGGACCCAGCATCAACGTGGTGCAGCAGGCGCAGCTGTGCAAGGACGCCACGCCTGCGGCGCGCAAGGCGATGCTCGACCAGCTGCGGCAGATGACCCGCCAGCGCGACCTGCCCCATACGTTCTCCCTCGCCCTGCCCGAGCCCGATCCCGAGCCTGTCGCCGTCGCCGCCACTGTCACCGACAACACAACGTCAGTCGCCAAGAGCGATGAGGCGTCAGCCATGATGCCCAGCGATGGCAGCGGCGGAGCGTCAGCGGCCGACCAGGCGGCGCCGCCTGTGACTCTCAAGCAGCCAAGCGAGGTGCCCACACCAGCGCCCGCGCCTCATGGAGATGGTGGTGCTGGCGGCGAGGCAGCGGCCGGTGCTGCAGCTGTCACGCCCGAGGAGGAGGCCAAGCTCAAGGAGAAGGAGGAGCGCAAGCGGAGGGTGGAGGAGATACGGGCCAAGATGCAGCGACCGCCCACGACCCGCCTCGCCACGCCCAGGGCCCAGGGCTCTTCCGCGCCCCTGTCGCCACGTCCCACCAACCAGTGAGCCATCTTCCGTCCATCCTCCGCTCGCTCTGTACACAAATCTGTGTGGCCGGTCCCACAGATGTCCACGCCCCAAATTGTTTTTTATCCATTTTTCCCGTTTAGGATAAATTCGAATTATAAATCAAATTCATATTTCATATTTCGCAGATCAAGGCCGGACAAGGAGATGCAAAGGTAAGCGGGTGTGAAGGTTGGGCACTGGCGGTGAGCACGAAAAACTTGCCACATTCATGGCGATTAGCTGACGGGGGGGGGGGTCTCCCACAAATCTGCAGCAGAACTGCAACCAGATTCAGCTGCAGGAGGTCATCGCATGCTCTGGCTGCACGACGCTGGGTGTCTCCTCTCTTGCTGAGCTGCTCGCGTGCGGTGTCGTCCTCAGCGCCACCGCCGCCAATGACCTCGCGCGAGACAGCTCGGCCTCCTCCAGCGCAGGCCGCAGCGCCCACCCGTCCCGAATCGTACGCCAAGGCGCAAGTGGCCACCCTGCTGCAGGCTATGGGTATGCGCCCCTCCCTGCCCACCCACCTCGCTGACACTCACATCATCGCACATGATGATGGTGTGCGCAGAGATGGGCAGGCCAAAGTACGTCGTGGAGGAGTCTGATGGCGTGCAGGGGCACAGAGTGCGACTTGAGCTGCCCAACGGCGAGGTAGCCCTCCGCCTGTTGTGGGCCTCCCGCGAACTGAGACCACGCTCACGCTCGCTCGTGGCGTGCACGCAGACGTACGTGTCGGACTTCCACGCAGTGAAGAAGCAGGCCGAGTACGCGGTCGCCGAGGTCGCGCTTCGTCGGTCCGATTGCTTCAAGTTCCGATCGGTGAGCAAGGAAGCTCAGCAACAGTTCCCCCTTATCAGATTCGACGGTGAGTGTCTCGAGGGCGTCATCATCAAACAGCCAAGCGCGCAGTGTGCTGTAGGCCGTGTGTGTGTGTGTATGTGTGTGTGTGTGTGCTGCAAGCCGAGTGCGTGTACAACTTGACGACGTGTGGCGTGGAGAGTGTAGGTCGTGTGACGGTAGTGAAAGACGAGGCTGCAGCCTGCGAAGCGCTCGCAGCGTTTGCCGATGAGCTCGATCGCTTTCCCGTGATGGGCTTCGACACTGGTATCCAAGTCATGATCTCTTCCCCTCCACTTACGTGCGAGCCCAGACACCTGATCGAGGAAGCTATGTTTGAAGCACAGAGACACAACCACACTATTACAGAACGTCCGGAACACCGAGCGACGGAGCGCAGCCAGCGCTCCCGGAGCTTCTCCAGATCGCGTCTGAGCAGCACGCAATCATCTTTCACATGCGCGTACACAGTCCTAGCCCCACGTGAATCCCATGCTGGCTGCAGCATCAGTACTCATCCTGCCGTGTGCTTTGATGCAGCATCTCAACTACAAGATCCCCGAGCCGCTAGCGCGAATCTTTACCAACGAACGAGTCATGAAGGTACCACGCATCTCACGCACGAACGCCAAGGTAGACGTGCAGCCGATCTGACTCGGCGCAACGACACACACGCACAATACAACAACACAAGCTGGGAGCGGGAATCAGCGCAGACGCCACGCTCCTGCGCCGCTTCGTTCCAGACTTGCAGCCCAGCGCCTTCGTCGATCTGGCCAGCTTCGCCCTCAAGCTCCGGGCCTATCCTCATGGGCTCCAGGTACCGCCCTCATGTACTCCTGCAGTCCTTGTCATTGGGCCTCTCACAGTCTGCCCTCTTCCGACCACGGTGCAGGCGTTGACGGGCATATTCCTGGGCAGTCGGCTCAGCAAGCAACTGCAGACATCGAACTGGGGCGCTTCAATGCTCACCGAGCGCCAGGTGAGTTCATCACCTTGCCTACGTGTGTGTGCAAGTCTTTTGCTCACCCTACATGCTTGGCAAGGTCACGTATGCGGCCACGGATGCCTGGGTGGCGCTCAAGATCTACCGCGCTATCTGTCAGGTAGTTACGCTGTGGCAATCCAACACCTCCACACCTCACGTGTTTCATAAGTCTCATCGTGTCTGTGCGCGTGTGCCGGTACAGTGCGACGAACCCATGGCCCACGCTCGCATCAGGGCGGTGTTGACCAAGGCCGGCCTCCACCCCGATCTCTACCTCCCTGCTGGCCAGCAGCAGCAAGACCCAAGGAGGGAGGAGTGAAGTCAGGCGCAGTTTTCAGAGCGAGGAGGATGTGGACTGCGTCTGCCTTGTGCTCCCCTTTACGCCTTTGGTCGTGCATTGGGTTGACGTCACATACTATCCCTCTCTCCCTTGCCCTCACTCGTTCATCTGGACGATCATGGTGTCGTTGTGCTTCGGGTGGGAGGGATCGCGCAAGTGGCAGAGGGAATCCTCGCCCTGCACTCACATGCCCGCCTCACCCATGAAGAGGCAAGTCCACGGTTCATGCACTTGGCGCCTTTGCCGCTGCAGCAGACTTCTCCTGAAACGCAATCTCAATGAACGCCACTGAAGGGGAATGACTTGACCTCGCAGAGGCAGGTGTCTGTTGAAGAGGGCGAGGCCCTGTTTGATGAGAAGGCAGAGTCGAACGCCATCTATGGCATTGTCTCCAGCAAGCAGTCACAGCAAGCAATGGGGTGTTTCTTCGGTTAAGTCTCACCTCTTTTACAAAGCCTACTCCAATGCACCAATTAGGTCCGATAGAGGCAGGACAATGTCTCCTCTCCACTAGCTCAACAAACAAAACATATCACGCGACCTTCTTCGTCACCTATTTACCTGTCTCTCGCAAACAAGTCAAGCAATCAATCAACAACTATCACAGACCGTGCAGCATTCCTCGCACAAGGAGCTCAAGGTGGAAGAGGACGTAGGCGCATTATCAAGGGCAGGGGCGTGAGAGGAGGAGGTCATCAAACCGTCGTCTTTCCGGAGAAGAATTCCAGTGTGGAATTGCGTGTGTTGGCAATCATTAAGATGATGTGTTGCAACCCCGCGTGTTGTGCAACACAACTGAGATATGAGAAACTGGTTGGATGGTTGGGAGATATGCCATATCATTAATTGAGTAACGAGGCGATGGACATGACGTGTTGCTGGGTGGGCGCATGCGCGCCGCACGGCAGAGAAGAGGAGGAATAGCTGAGCGGAGGAGACGAAGCGGAGGAAGGAGATAGGCAAGGAGATAGAGACGACGGAGAGAGCGGTGCCTGCGAGGGCAGCGATGGTTGTGCTGGCGAGGATGCGGGCGACGAGGCAGAGACCGGAGACGACGGAACGGACAACGAGGCAGAGGCAGCGGCAGGAGATGCTGTTGGCACACGCCACGTGGCCGTAGGGCGGATGGGGCGAGGTATGAGCACTCGCGACCGTCGTACGGACGACACGGGCGCACCACTAGCCGCAGCGGCGACACAGGCAGGGGCGAGCTGCTTGTTGTTCGATGATGACGAAGCTGGCTTCAACGTCTGGGTCTGCTGAGTCCTCTTCTTGGCGATCGTCTTGGCTGTCGTCCTCACCTTGTTGGTGGATGTGGACGTGGAGGACTTGTTGCTATTGCCTGGTACTCGAAGCACCAACGGGAGCAGATGCGTCGCCTGCACCAGCAATCATGAAGACAAACAGTGGCGGGGTCAGCTCCAGCATTACTAGAAGCGGGCGATGGCGGATCTTTGAGCGCACCTCGTTCCAGTACCGGTCCTGGTGGAACCACAGGAAGGAGCTCAGCACCTCCGTGCCTTCGCCAGCAGCGGCAGTGGGGGTAGATGTCGTCGTTGTCGTAGTAGATGATGGCGTCGTGGTGGCGGAGCAGGTGACAGGCGTGGCAGGCGAGGAGGAAGGGGAGGGCTGTGTGACCAACATGACGGTGGGGGTGGGAGCTGTGGTGTGGATACGACTGACGGACGAGACAGCTGCTGGGGACGGCCTGGGTAGAATCATCGCCTGAGGAGTGGTGGAGGGGGTCGTCATCGTGGCTGTCTCGCAGGCTATTCGCGGGAGCGATTGTCTGTGGGACAGTTGATTGGTCCACGGACTTGTGCGCTCAGAGTGATGGTTTCGGGGCGGTGCTGGCTATCTTCCCAAGCAACAGCAGGCGCGTAAAAGAGAGGATGACCAACAAGAGGTAGAGGTTGAGGCAGGTAGAGGGTAGAGGACGAGGTTGAAGGCCAAAGTGGTGGAAAGGAATGAGCCGTGTGCGACGCGGTTACTTCCTTTCGTGTGAGGCCGGAGAGAAATGTGGTAGGGGCTTGGGATGTGGACAAGTTGCTGTTGCTGTGTTGGTGCGTGAGGACGAGAATGGCAGATGGACGTGTCCGGCCCTTGGGAAGGTTAGGTGCACCGGTGTGTGATGCTTGGTGACACGGTAGTTTGGAGTGAATGGGAGAGATGCAGCGCAAAAGGACGAGGAGTCGTTTGCGCTTCTCACCTCGCCAACTGTGGGTAGAAGTGGGATTGTTGGTCGATGGTTGCCCCTTCGGAGGGAGCTTCGGGCCCGTCGCACATGTCTCCGCGGACAACCGACTGGAGAGATTATACCAACCATTTTGCGTCGAACATATCATAAAATTCCCGTTGGTTATAATTCTCCTCAAACCCGACCACAGGAGCGGAGATGTCCGAAAACACTCCCTTATCTTCCCCAACTCTCCCACATCCCTCCTACTCGCCCACATGTCCCGGCTGATCCCCGGCCGAGGCGAAGCCATGGGCTCATCTCTGGGGGCATCGCCTTCGTCATCTTCTTCGTTTGCATCACAATTACAGGACGGTTTGGTTGAGCAGTAGGCCGTGGAGCAGGCCCGCGGTGGTGCCGGAGAGGAGCCAGCCCGAGGCCGGCAGGTTCGGGTTCCACTTGGTGCGCTGCACGGCCAGGCGCGGGTCCGGAAACCTGCGCACCACCTCGCCGGGCTCGCCCGCGCTTCCCTCGCCGCCCGATGGCTCCGCCACAACGTTGACGTTCTTCGTGGCGTCCTCGGGCGGCAGCGAACGTAACGTGATCACCTCCGTTGAGCCAGTTGTGCAGTCCTGTGCGTAGAGAGAGCCGGGAAGGGACACGTCAGTTGCGTGCCCAGCAGGGATAAGATGCCGCTGCAATGAAGGCGAGCGTACTGGCGCCTGACTCTCGCGAGTGTTGAGCGACACCTGCAGCGCCACAATCTCCTTGGGCCGATAGAGGCTCTGGTGGCGGGCGTGCAAGATGGAGGTGTCAGCCGCGAGAGAGAGGGGAGGGATAGGGTGATGACAAGGTACCTTGGTGGAGGCCATGATCTTAGGCGAGAGCGGAAGGACTTTGGTGGTGCCGTCGGCTGAAGACGACGCCAACTGGTTCAACCAGTAGGAGCCGTCCACGTACTGAACACAGCGACAATCAAACAACATGAAGAAGTGCGAGCGTCAAACGAATGCCACAACAAGTTGTTGATGATGACCGCAATGACGACGAGGGGGCCGTACCCAGACCATGGAGTCGTGGTAGCGGAAGATCTTGGAAGTGAGATCGTGAGGGGCAAAGTGGCGAATCGTGTGGTCATCGGAGCAGAACACGATGTTGGGGTAGTCGCCGCCCATCCATTTCACGTCCACGATCCATCCTGTGTGGCGCGCCAAGAAGGTAAGCAGAGACGCGCATAGACTCATCAGGAGAACAGCGACGCTCGCACCTCCACCGGCCATGTGCGAGTAGAGCGGCGCGAAGGGATCATGCGTATCCCAGAACTTGAGATAGCCGCCCTGACCGCACGAGAGGAACACGTTGGGGTTCTTCGAGTCCCAGACGACGCCTTGCACCGCCCGCTTGTAGGCTCGGCTGCACATCACCGGCCGTGCTTCGGAACCCTCCTCACCAACCTGCCACACAGCAATATGCCCTGCACATCACATGCCTACCCAGTGAGTGCATGCCACGCACGCGCACTTGCACGAGTGAGCAGTGTCGTCGTACCGTCGGAATAGCCGGTGAGAAGGAACTGGTGGTGCCCATGCGGCGACCAGTTGACGGAAGTGACGTTGCTCGCGTTGAGCTTGTACTCGGCCACGGGCGTGAGCCGGACGAAGACGGGCGTCGCGTCTTGCGTGAGACTGGATGGATGAGGCACAGAGAATATCTTGACCGAGCCGTCCGCGAAGGCGGCTGCGAGAAGCCCCAGCCGAGGCAACTGCTGGTCTTGGAGCACGTCATCGCCCACCATCACGTCGGTGGCCGGCTGAGGCACGCCCTCGGGGAGATCCCACGTCGAAGCGCGCGAGGGGCACCACTTGAGGTCCCACACGGAGGCGCCCTCGTGAAGGATGCCCATCGCCATCACCGGTCGCTGAACCGCGGCTTCTCCGTCAACGGCGCCCTCGCTCACCGGCCAGCCCGAGTCCTGCAGCGTACCCATGCTCCAGATCTGGATCATGCCCTTGCCCACGTATCTGTGCACGTGAAAAAGAGGTGTAAGCCTGAGTGATGCCATCAGCGGCGTGAGATTGAGTTGCAGCTAGTAACGCACCGCTTGCCGAGAACGTGCGTCTCGGAGGGTGACGCGTGCGCAGAGACAGCGGCGAACTGAGGGTGCGGGTGATCTGCCGAGCGAGTGGGACACCAGTCCATGGCCCAAATGGGGCCGCCGGCGTTCATCACGGTCTCGGCCCATTGGCGTCGGCCTTGGTCGCTCGTCCTTCGCTGCGCGACGGAGCCAAACAGTTCCAGCGTGTGGTAGCGAATGCTGGCTGTATCGGCTCCAGTCTCATTATTGGCCTCCAGCCCAAACACCACCTCTGAGCAGAGCGGAAGATACTCGGTCGGGTCGCTGCGCGCAGAGGACCAGCGGGCGTTAGCGAGGGACTGGCACGTCATCGAGACAATACGCCAGATGTCATTACGACGGAGAGAGCATTACCTGACATGCTGAATCTGCGATTGTCGAGGCATCCAGTGCGGATACAGGATCTCGGTGTTGAGCGGCATCTGCAATGCCTCCACCCTCTTCCTCATCCTGATCATGCGTGGTGTGGCGTTGACAGGTGATTGAGGTGAGATAAGGTTAATGCGCAGCAGCTGCAGGTTGCGGGCCCGCTCACACTCGCAGGGACAAGGGACGGGAGGAATGTACTCGGCATTGCGGTGTTCCTCGGGCGACACACGATGCCGCGAAGTGCGTCCGCCTCGCCCACGCGCCCTCGTTCCTCGCCCTCGCCCGCGCGCCCTTGGCGACGCGCTCGTCTTTGCTCGCTTGGTGGCCTTTGTCGTCGTCTTGGTGCTCTTTCGCTTTCGCTTCTTGTTGGCCGTGTCGTACTCCTCCGCCTCACCTTCATCGTCGTCATCACCATCGTCGTCCTCGTCATCCTGCTCGCTCTCACCGCGGTAATCCTCTGTCTCGTCATCTTCGTTGCTGCCGCCATCAGCCTCGCCTTCATCAGCGTTGTCATAGTCGGCATCGTCCTTCTTCCGCTTCCGGCTGGGCGTCCTGGCCTTTGTCGTCTTCGTCTTCCTCTTCATTGTGCCACGTTGCTTCCCCGCCTCCTCCTCGCTCTCGCCGTCGTGATCTGCTGGAGTCATCTCCTCTGTCTCTTGCTCCGTTCCTCCGTTGCCGTTGTCTTCATCGGTGGTCGGCGTCTGACGCGTCTTCCCTCGGCCTCGGCCTCGACCGCGTCCTCGTCCGCGTCCGCTGGCCTTGGCGGCCGCCGGGCTCTTGCCTCGACCCCGCCCTCGTCCCCGGGTCGTGGGCGTGGCCGGCGGCGACGTCTCCTCTCCACCTTCCTCATCATCACCATCGACCGGCATCGGCGCCGCGCCGGCCGCTCTGGTTCTCGAACGCGTGACCCGTCCGCCCGTGGCCACGGGCGCAGGTTCGATACCCGCTGCGGTCGTGTTCGACTGCGTGCTGGCGTCGTCAGCGTCTCCTGGCGCGTCTGCAAACTTGTCCTCGGCCTGATCAGACAAAGACGAGGAAGATGACGACACGGCGGCCGCATTGACGGATTTTCGCCCTCGCCCCCGGCCGCGCCCACGGCCGCCGCGTGACGGCGTTGTGGGCGCACTCTTCTTGGGTGGCCGCCCCCTTCTCTTGGGCGTCGTGGGCGCTTCCTCTGCAGCCGCCGCCACTGCTGCAGTCGCAGCGCTCTCATCGCTTCCATTCGGCGCCTCGGCGCTGCTGGCCAGAGGCAGCGTGGGCAGAGGCGCAAGCCCCACGCTGCTCTGCTGTTTGTCTTCCATCTCTTGCCCCTGCTCTATGAGTTGGGGGCCTGATTAAATCCCAACCTAATCTCTTCAGCAAGCCAATGTCTTGGTAGCCTGATCCACGCCCAGAGATCGAGAGGAGAGGGGGGACTCGAACTGTCGTCCGGTCCAACGGCCACTTCGTAATTTCATTTCTTTTCCCTTCCGAAATTTTTTTCAGCCCATGTTTTCTCATCATTTCTTAGTTTCTTTTTGGGCCCGGAGAAAAGAAACGGAAGCTCTTGCTGCGCGATTTCATCTCTCTTGCGATCTCGGACGAGCGGCAGATTACAGCGCAAGCAGGAATGGAGGCCGATGATCTCATTGATGACGTAGAGGACGTGGAGGAGGGAGAGGAGGAGGTGGATGATGAAGAGGAGGATCTGGATGAGACCTTTCCCGACAAGATTTACCTCGGAGGCGAGAGGCAGGTGATCGACATGTCTTTCCACCCGTCCGAGAACGTGCTCGGTGCGGGCATCATCGACGGCAGCCTTGAAGTGTACGTGCACTCCCCTTGCTCTTGCATTGAGCAAAAATGCAACTCGCGCGATGAGTTTCGAGTGAGAGCTTGGCTCATCTTCATCCATCTCCCAGTTTCCGATACGTGGCCAATGAGGCCCCGGTCAAGATGCTGCAGGTCAAAAATCACAAGAAATCGTGCCGCTGCGTGCGGTTCTCGCACGACGGCAACTGTACGCTGTGGCCTTCCCCGTGCTGTGCGTGATGCCGCTGGCAGGCCTCAGCAGCTGACGTTTTCCGGTGCTGTGCTGTGGGTATGCACAGACGTCTTCACTGGCGGTGCCGACCGATCTCTCGTTGCGTATGACCTGAACGCGCAGAAGGTGATCTTCCAGAAGCAGGGCGCACACAGGTAGCTTGTTCTCTCCTCCCATTGTCACGTTCTTGATGTTGGAGCTGCAGCGCCTCTCACACACTACTGTCGATCGCACACAGCCACCCGCTGACGTGCATGGCCGTGCACCAGCACCTGGTGGCGACCGGCGACGAGGAGGGAGGCGTCAAGCTGTGGGATCTCCGACAGCCCAAGCAGCTCTTCTCCTGGCAGGAGAACGACGACTTCATCAGCGAGATCGCCATCGTGCCCAACAAGAACATGATCCTTGCTCCGAGGTAAGCCTACCCCTTCACACTCCCACATCCCATCTCCCACATCACTGGCCCTTGCCCCTCTTCCGTTTGCTTGTCTTGGAGTCTAACAGACAGCACTCGCTCTTTCTTTCACTCTGCGCAGCGGCGACGGAACGCTCTCGGTCTTCCACATGCGCAAGGCGGGCCTCGAGTCCCAGTCGGACAACATGGAGGACGAGCTCTTGTCCGTGGCCGTGCTCAAGGTACCCGTTCCGTCCCGTTTCATTCAATCTACATTCCTTACCCTGCATCCCGCCTCTGGCCGTTGTCAACGCTCCACACCTCTGACCGCGGGCGACGTCTCTCTTCTCCCTCTCCGCATACACACACACACACACAACACACGACAATGATAAATACAGAACGGGAGCAAGGTGGTGTGCGGATCGCAGGACGGCATCCTCGACATCTGGTCGTGGGGCCAGTGGGGTGACATTAGCGATCGCTTCCCGGGCCACCCGCAGTCGATCGACTCCATCATCGCCATTGACGACGACACCATCCTCACCGGCTCCTCCGACGGTCTCATCCGGTTCGTCAGTTCCTCTTCACACCGTGCACACGACACGACACTTACGCGTTGTGTGTGGCGTATAGTGTGGTGGGCATCCATCCCAACAAGATGCTGGGCATCGTGGGCGAGCACGGCGAGCTGCCGATCGAGTGCATGGCGCTGTCGCACGACAGCCGCTTCCTCACAACGAGCTCGCACGACTACTGCATCAAGTTCTGGAACGTGTCGTACCTCTTCGAAGGCGACGATGACGACGAGGAAGGCGAGGCGGAGGAGGGAGAGGAAGGTGGGGGAGAGGCCGGGGAAGGCGACGAGGAGGGCGAGATGGAAGCGAAAGACGAGATGGAGACCGAGGTAAAGCCCGCCGCCAGCAGCAAGAAGATGAGCAAGAAGGGAAACAAGAAGAGCTTCTTCGCCGGCCTCAAGTAAGCTGCAGCTCGTGTACACATCACTCCCCTCTCATCCACACCATACCACATAAACTGCTGCTCAAGAAGATTGTGCTCTCGTCTGTGCGTCTCTCTTGTTGAACGATGCTGCTGTTTTTGATGATGAAGGTGAAGGTGGTGATGATGAAGACGGCGGGGAGTTGGGTTAGGAGAGGATCGACTCCTTGGCGTCGTCGCCCGCTCGCGGCGGCAGGACGGGCGGCGCGGGGACCGTGGGGCCGAACACGGCCGAGCGGCCGGTGGCGGCGTCGGGCGCGGCCTGCTCGTAGGCGAGCTTGACGTTGCCGATCCGGAGGACGGTGATGTCCTGGCGATGGCCGCGCGTCCTGCGGTGGTTCTTCCTCCGCTTGAACTTGAAGACCACGACCTTGGCCGCGCGGGTCTGCTCTTCGACCACGGCCTCCACGACGGCCTCGGTGAGCAGCGGCGTGCCGATGGCCGTGAAGTTCTGGCTGCCCACCATCAGCACCTTCTTCAGATGGATGCTCTCGCCCACATCAGCCAGAAGCCTCTCCGTGATGATCGTGTCGCCTGCTCGCAGACGCATAAGCATCAGAGATTGCGGACGCGATCAAGAGCGTGCGAACGATCAAATGAACGGATTGGAGGGAAGGGGAGGGGGAGGAGAATGGGGGTGGAGGGCTACCCTTGCTGACTTTGTACTGCCTGCCGCCGACATGGACGATGGCGAAGCTTTCCGGGACAATGTAGGCGGCAGGGGTAGCGGGCTCTGGCGCAGAGACCGTGCTGCTCTGCGAGGAGGCCTCCTGATTGACGGGACGGCTGGAGTGGAGCTGCCTTCGGCTGCCTCCGGTGGCGAGGGCGAGGGGGCGGGAGGCGAATTGTGCGGTGGAGATGAAATGCTGCGCTCCGCTGAACGTTCGCAGCAGGCTGCTTCCGGCGACGGGGGTCGCGTTCCTCGACTGCATGGCGGCAAGGGGAAGGCTCGGCCGGGGCACGCCCCCACCCACAACGGATCGCAAGCTCTTCATCTCTATCTTTCACCTTTGATTTAGTTGTGATTTAGTTTTTCTCTTTCATTTTGCCCAATAAATCGCGAGAAATCCCTTTTCTTGCAATTAATAAAAATGAAATTAGGGAAAAAATTAAATATAATCAAAGGACCAAGTTCTGCGAAGGACTGTGAACGCAAGGCCAGGTGTTGACGTGGGCACTGCAAGAGGCAAAGGGCTAGTTCCCCCCCCTCTACGCTCGCGGCTGCTTCATCATGGAGACGACAGACGAGCACGCTCGTGGTGAGGAAGCCTCCGCGGCGGAGGGAACTGCAGCGGTGGCTGGTGCCGGAGGCAGCGATGCTAGCGTTGGGGCGACGAGGGGCGCTGGCAGCCCGCGGACGGAGCCCTCGGTGGCAGAGGACGCTCGTGCCGACGAGCTCTATGCTGCCGTGCTGCTCGAAGAGGGCGATGACATGGAAGAGGAAGAACAGGAAGCTGAACAAGAAGCTGCTGCGCTGTCCACGTCTCCGGCCGTTCGCGTGCGTCGGCCCATACCAGCGTGGCCCCTGGTCTACTATCGCGTCAAACCAGACAACAGCGCCGCCGAGGGGGACGTGCTCTGGTACGTTGTGTCCTCGCCCTGCTGGGCCCTTGCAGCTGTCCCTCACTCATGTCGTGTGTGTGGACGGACAGGCCTGTGTTTCGGTACGAGCGGCAGGGCGATGATGAGTCCTACCGTGTGCGACCCTTTATCTACTCTCGACACAAGCATCTGGCCACCGGCGACTGGGAGACCGACGTGCTGTGGCCGCTCTTTCACAACGCATGCGCGCACGGTTCGTGGCACGACGCTCTCACGTTCGCCCGCACGAGCAGCGCGCTGGCGTGTGTGTGTGTGGATCACTGACTGATGGGGAATCGTGTATGCACAGATGGCGTCGATGGCGGACACACGACCCGATTCGACATTCGTCCCTGGCTGTGGAGCGTAGCTCGTCGCTATAACGCCGAGGGCGGCCTGCTGGACACCGACGCCTCGGCGCTCTTCTGCCTCGTGCGTTACCACGCTGATGCCTCGTCGCTCGACTTTGCCATCCATCCGTGGCTTCTGCACTATCTTCGCCAGGTGGAAGACGATCCTCAGCGGACGTCCGATGAACCTCTTCGAACGGGGACGACAGACGAGGCCGAGATTAACTACAAGGAAGGGGACGACGAGGAGTCGACGACACCAGTGCCACCACGCAGATGTGCGCAGTCTGTCAGGGTCGAGCTCAAGCTGCTCGGTGGCCTCGTGGAGTACCTGGCAAGCAGCGCGCGCCTACACCTTGCCATGAAGCCGGGTCTCTTCAGGTATGACCGTGACTCAACTGGCGAGGGCGCGCTCGAGGTCTCCGTGCTGGCTGGGCTGGCCAAGTACAGCGTCGGACCGTGGGGCGAGGGCCACACGGACGTTGTTCGCACCAACACGCGGCTTGCGCCCGTTCTCTTCCGACAATCAGCCACTGGCGGCGACAACGTACGCCGTCACGCCTTGCCTCTTGTGGTGTGCTTGGACGACGCATCGAACTAATTTGAACTGCACTCACTGGTCGCAGAGGAAGGGCTTGCCAGAGTACACCGTGGTCTTCCCACTCTATTTCTACGTGCGAGACGAGAACACGACTCGGCTGCACGTGTGGCCCGTCTTTGGCGTGCAAACTTTCGATGACGCACGCGTGGTGGAGTACTCGACGCTCTACCCCTTCTTCCGATACACCACCTTTACGCCGAGCGACGATGCCGCCGCCACTCAACACGAACAGGTGTGTCGCATGTGTTTACAACGTGGTCGCACCACGTATCTAACTGTGGCTGCGGACAGGACAAGGAGTTCCGTGTTGACGCTCTGTGGCCACTGATCCACTACCAGAAGGGCCCGGCGCACAATCTCTCGCACCACGTCTTCCCCTTCTACTCTTATGGCTACGCCGCCGTGCCAGCGCCGCTCGAGTCCGGCGATGGTAGTAGTACTACTGCTGACGCTACCTCGTACCACAGCAAGGGCCACTTCCTCGTCTACTACTGGGACAGTTCCTACACGCTCCGCACACCCGATAGTCCGCCAGCCTCCTCTGCCTCTTCCTCGTCTTCATCGACATCAGTGGAGACCGTACAGCTGGCGACAGCCGTGCGTGACGAGGCTTTGCCGTCGTCGTTCCAGCACTCGTGGGGACTGTTCCCGGTGTGCCAGCGGACGTTGAGCGACAACACGGAGAGCCTCTACCTGTTCCCGTTCATCAGTAGCCGATCTTCGTTCCAGTACGTCCAGGAGGAGGTCACCGAAGAAGAGATCGAGATCATCGAGGCTGACTCCGATGACGAAGACGAAAGCGACAGTGGTGACACGGAAAGCGAAGACGAGAGCGAAGGTGAAGTTGATAGCGCCGCCGAAACTGAGTCCGATGATGAGTCTAGCGAAGCCGAAGACCGCGACGATGCGATCACGCGCCGACGTGAGGCGAAGGGCAAGGGTAAGGCGACAGCCGAGCCGCGGGAGAAGAACAAGAAGAAGGAGAAGGAGAAGCGTCAGAAGCGACAGAAGGTGGTGACTAGGAAGACCCTCGTCCAGCGCACGCGTATGGCGAAGCGAGAGAGCAAGTCGGTCTTCGTGCCGCTGCTGATGGCTTACTACACTCGAGACGACATGGCGCAGAGCTCGGCCGTCTACTCGCCGCTCCTCTGCCAGGTGAGTCGAGGCGCAGCCGGCGACGGCTGGCTTTTGCTTCCGCCGATCTACTTTTCCAGGCGCGAGCAAGGAGGCGCGGCGGCTGGAGGCAGCGAGACGCGGGTGCTGCTGCCTGTCTTCTACAGGCACCAAGACAACAACAGCCGCAAACTAGCTGTGCTTCCCTTCTACGCCGACTTCACCAACCTCATCACCAACAGTCGGTTCCAGATGCGAACGCCCGCCTGGTGCGTAACTCATCATCCAAGCTCTCAGCATAACGCACGCACGTACGCACGTACGCACGCACGCACGCACGCACGCACGTACGCACGCACGCACGCATGCAGATTGACGATAAGGGCGTGAACAGGTTCAAGTACCACAACGGCATCAATGGCGCCAATCACTGGTGGGGCTTCATCCCATTCCCCTTCTACAAACACGAGTCGAGTACGTTCACACCCTCTCGCGAGCTCTGCGTGTGCACGCGCGCTGTGCAACTGTGCTGATGATCCTCTTGTTCTCGGGCGTCAAGATGAGACCTACGCGTTCGCGCTGTTCCCCTTCTACGGCGTCGTGCGAGATCTGAACAACAACTCGAACCCTGGATCCTACGCAGAGGCCTTCACGGTCTTCTACTACCGCTTCGTCATCAATCCCAACGACCCCAACCTTGAATCTCGCAGCCGCTTTAGCTTCTTCGTCCCTACGCTCACGTACGTACTATCAGCGTAGGTCCGGGGGTGGAGATGAGCACATCTCTCACAAACTTTGTGGTGTTCGTGGTGGTGCAGGGCGATGTGGGACAACAACTCGAACCGTGGGTACTTCACGTTCTTCTTACCGCTACTGACCGTCGCCTTTTTCAAGTGCGCCTCTCAATACCCTGCACGCACACGCGCACACGCACACATGCATGTAACGGCGAAGCTCAGTTAACCGCAAATGCCAATCGTGCACACTCTCAGGGACGAGATCCAGAGCCGAGAACGCTACCGCTTCTACATGGTGGTGCCGCTGCTCAACTTCTGGTTTTCGCTGAGCACGCCGACGGAGCACATTCAGATTCTGTTCCCGTTCTTCTTCCGTTTCCGCGAAGTGCTCCGCCACCGGGTGTTTGTCTTCCCCTGGTTCTACTACTCCCATGACTTCCGCAACCTTGATCGCCGGCTCGTGCTCAGTCCGTTCATAGTCGATGACGACTGCGTTCAGAGGTACGCCCACAATTGCCTGATTGTGTGTGTGCGTGTGTGTGTGTGTGTAGCGCGTGGAGCGTGACTAACACATTCGCCAACAGCCAAGGATCACGGACCCAGTGGGTGTTCCCTTTCTTCTACCGGTCCTACACGCCCGGTCAATCCACCTTCCTGTGCCCGCTAGGCCTGTATCGCCACAACAAGGACACGGGCGGCTCGCTGCTCCTCACACCGATGATCCTGGACGACTTCAGACCCACCGCCGGCGTTCGCAACCAATGGTTCCTGCCTGTCTTCTTCCGTCGCCTGTGGGACGACAACGAGGAAGTGCTCCTTCTGCCGGTTTACTACCACCGCCACCTCCAGGATCAGCGCACAGGTGCCGTGCACGATACCACCGCTGTGGTGCCGTTCTACATGGGCACCACGCATGCCGCGGCCGATGGCACGCTCACCTACGCGCGTCACCTGCTGTTCTTCCCCGTGTTCCGTCGCATACACGCGCCGGGCGAGGACGCCATCTCCTACGATGTGCTGTGGCCGCTCGCGCACTACTCGCGCACCCCGACGTCCCTCCACATCCGCATGTTGCCGCTGGCGTGGGTCTACGACGATCACGCGGCGCAGGGTAGCCAGATCGTTCGGGCTCGCGCCTTCTTCCCGCTCTACTACTCTGTCGAGCTGGGCGACGCGCGGAAGCTTACTGCGTTCTTCCCCTTCTGGCTCAACTGCCAAGGCGCAAGCGGTACGGACAGCAACGCACGCGCGCCTATACGTTGTTGCGCCCGTGTGTCGGCGTGCAGCGATTGACTCTACTGCTCGTTGCTGATGGTCATATTGCTCCGCAGGATCCGTGACCGTAGGCACGTTCGGGCTGCTTCCGCCGTACTACTACCGTCGGATTGATGAGCACGGGCAGACGAAGAGCCTGCATCTCTGGTGCGAACCTTGCTCCCGTCATGCAGGCGTTGCGTCGTTGGTAGCGCTATCGCTGATTCCGATGTGACGCCGCGCAACTGCGCACGTAAACACACATGCAGGCCACTGCTGGGGTATCATCGTGATGGCAACAGGTGGGGCTGCAGGTTGCTGTGGCCGCTCTTTGCCTACGACGAAGATGCCGATCGGGGATCCGTCTACATGCGCTTCCTGCTCTTCCTCCGTACCTCGCGATCTCAGCCCAGCGCCACCGGTTCTGCCCAGCTGGAGCGACATTCGTTCACGTCGCTACTGCCGCTGTGGTACGTACCACCACAACACGACACTGTGCACATGCACTACATGCGGACGTTGGTTCAACGGAAGCATTTGCCGTGCAGGTTCCGTCAGTCCAGCACAGACAAGGAGAGCGGGGTCAGGGACTTTAGTTTGCTGCTGCACTACTATCACGCCACCGCAAGCAAACTGGAGCTGGTGCGTACCCAAAGGAGCGACACGACACATCTCTTCCAACAGCACGACTGACCGGCATCACGCACGCTTCATACAGGCTCTGGGTTGGCTGTTGCATCCGGCGTTGTCTGTCTTCTACTTGAAGAGGACTGACGACACTCTCCTCCACCGCTTGCTCGCCGTCTATCACTACACGTGGTACTTCCCTTTCTCTCTTCAGCGGCCGGGTCATTGATGCGTTCCACTCCTTCTCACCTAGCCGCATCTTCAACGCCCTGCATTGCTTGCGAATTGTGTGTGGTGTGCAGGTCCCGTGCGGGCTTTAGCCGCTTGTCGCTCCTGTGGCTGTTCCATCCGAGCGCAGCGTTGATCCTGCTCAGCAACGATCCCGATCACACGCTGGCCTACATCTTTGCCGTGTTCCACTACATGCGCGACAAGGCCACAAGCAACTTCCGGCTCTCCTTCCTGTGGGCGCTCCACCCGGCACTGGCCATGGCCGCGGTGACGCGCGAGCTCGGACGTCTGCGCCATCACGTGTTCCCGTTCTACCACTACTCGAACGACACCAGTACCACCGCCCATTTGCGCGCATTCTACTCAACGTTGCACGCAAGCTCACGCCCTGTTGTGTGTGCAGATGCGCGCACTCTATCGATCTCGTTCCTGTATCTGATGTTCCCTGCGCTGGCACTGGGGCAGTGGCGCCGCTGTGCCGACTCGTTGCGACACTACCTTATGCCGTTCTACTTCTACAAGCACGAACCGGCCAAGGCCACCCGCCAGCTCTCGCTCCTGTGGCTCCTGAATCCACAGCTCGCCCTCGCTCGCTGGACCACGTCAAACACTGAGACCCGTGCTCGCATCACAGGACTCTGGCACTACGTGCGCAACCAGCGGTACGAACTCGTCCCATTGCTCGTGCGCAGACTAAGCGCTCACGCACTCGCACGCACATGCAACAGGTCCGTGCAGTGGTCAATGCTGTACCCGCTGGTGTTCCCGTCGGCCCTCGCGCTCATTCGCTATGCGCACGACATGGGCGGGTCGACAGTACACTACGCCGCGCCGCTCTACTACTATCGTAACGATCTCAACCGGCGACGCTTCGCACTGCTCTATTTGCTTCATCCAGCGCTGTCCCTCTTCTACTACAGCCGACGCGACGTCTCGCGGCTTCATCCCAGCGTACGTAAAACCTGCTGCGCATCAAGCGTGCGGTAGAGGTCTGGAGTCTCACCAGTCGTGGAATCCAGATACCACAGGAAGTGGAAGTCGTGCATCGACTGACACCGCTCTACAGCTACGCCTGCACTCGCGACCCGGCTGGCCAGTCCACATCGTATGTGTTGCGTTTCGATCTCTTGCATGATGGATTGCTTGATGAGCTTATCGTGCGTGTACGTGCGTGCCCCTGATCTGTGTGTGCAACGACCTCTTGTACAGTGTGCACTTTTCGCTTGGTTCCTTGCTGCCGCGTTTGTCGCTCTTCTCCTACCGCAGACAGGGCGATACGGTCACACACGGGGTGCCTCTGCTGTACAACTATCGCTCCACCCCCTCGGGTACGCTCCCATGACACCGCGCATGGCACCTAGCACTCTCGCTCACGCATGCTCCGTGGTTGTTGCTCGCAGAATCGCGACTGAGCTTCCTGTGCGGCCTCTTCTCGCGTGTGTCGAAAGTGGGCGAGTTCAGCCACCAGATGTGGCCGTTCTACGCCTACTCCAACAACTCCCTCACTGGCGTGCTGCGATTCACCGCCCTGTTCGGTCTCTTCCTCTACCAGCGGTACGCCGGTCCCTCTAGCTTTCACTCACTCACTCTCTCGCTCGGCATCTGACCCATCGAGCGTCGCGTGTACAGAGACCAACAGCAGCGATGGTGCAAGGAGCAGCTGCTGGTACGCCTCTTGCCGCTCTTCCGCTATGAGCGAAACGATGCGAATCCAGCAGCGTCGAAGCCGGCGTCGAGCCAGCTATCGATCCTGTGGGCCTTCCACCCCGCCTTCTGCCTCTATCGCTACTTCACCAACGGCAGCAAGACCTTTGGCCGCATGTGGTACGTTGTCAACAGACCTTCTTTGGTCGTCAAGCGCTGGGCGGAGTAAGCCTGATGCTCACCACGCCTCACGTGTCCATGGCAGGCCGTTGTACCACTTTGAAGAGGACAAGGCCCTGCAGAAGAGGCGTCTGTGCTTCGCCTACATCGCGGCTGGCGTTTCCCTCTTCCGACACCAGAAGGTGCGACGACACATCAACCACCGTGCCCCCATTCATTGCCGTCATCGCATGTAAGCGCTGACGAATGTGGCCACGCGCGCAGGAGGGCAACACCGTCGAGAACTGGGTGTGGCCGTTGGTGCGGGCCACTTCGGCTCCTAAGCAGCCTCGAGTCATCGACGCCCTCTGGCTTCTCTCCAAGTGCGCTCCTCTCTCCTCTTTGCCTGTGTCTCGCTCACCACATCTCACGTGTCGATCGTCCACACACGACACAGGCCGAGGCTGAGTCTGTTCCACTACGAGCGCGATAGGAACAAGCTGGAGCTCTGGCCGCTCTTCTCCTACGCGGTTGACCCCGCCACTAAGGAGAAGCGCCTCCGGCTCCTCCTCACCGCCGTACAGTACCAGGCGACAGCGACCGCCTATGACCTCAAGGTACGCACCAAGGGCCCTCGAGCCTTGATGAACGTGGAGATGATGACGCTGACCTCGGCCCGCCCTTGGTTCAGGTCTTGTGGCGGATGATGCGAGTGGCCAGGGAGGATGACGGATCGTACTCGGCGTGCATCAACCCGCTGATCTATCACGAGCACTCGCCGACCGCCGGCTCGTGGACCGCCTTCCTCGGCGGCCTCATCGCCCGCGAGACCACGCCCGCTGGCCAGAGTCGCACGAGCTACTTCTGGCTCTTCTGAATACACACTCACACGCACACTCACACAGGCTGGAGCTAGATCATCATTGTTGAGCTCAACGCAACAAAGCTCGAAAGGACATCCTCTCACTCGTCCTTCTTCTTGGAGCAGACGAGGATGGTGAAGGTGTCGTGCCACGAGAGCTCGCCCTCGGGCAGGCTCGCCTGCAGTTCGGCCAGGTCGGCCGTCATCTGCTCCGCCGACAGGTGCTCCTCGGCCAGGTTGGACCAGAAGCGCGACGCCAGCAGCGTCAGCCACTCCCGCTTGGTCATCGACAGCGGGTACTTGGCCTCGAACGCCTCCACGTCGAAGCCGGCGGCCGCGATCGCCTCCTCCATGCCGTGGCCTCCCCACAGCCGCTCCCAAGTGGCCACCATGCCGCGTGAGAAGGGGAACTCGGTGCGGAGCGGTCGCAGCATGATCACCACACGCCCGCCGGGCGCCAGCCGAGCGTAGAGCGCGGGCCAGATGACCGGCCACTGCTCCGTGGGGATGAAGTGGACCATCTCCTTCATCAGCACGCGGTCAAACTTATCGTCGTCATCATTGTGGTCGTCACTCACGATGAACTCGTAGGCGCCAGAGACGACGGGTCGCAGGCCCTGCCTGTCGCGGGCGAGCTCCAGCAGGCCGGCAGAGGGGTCGACGCACACGACCGGGTGGCGCGTGCGGAGGGCAGTGTGGAGGGCGTGCGAGAAGTTGCCCGTGCCAGCGCCCAGGTCGACGATGCGCGACTCGGGCGTGGCGGCAAGGTGCTGCAGGGCGAGGTCGAGGCACCACCTAAAGTACCCGCCGGTCTCCGTGTAGAAGGGCCGCGCCTCGTAGGCCGTGCTCTGGCCGTCCCAGAACCCCGTCGCGGTCTTTGTGTCGTACCGCTCGCTGGTAGGTCCCGTGCTTGTGCTCATCTTTTTCATTGTTCTCCGGAGGACATGCTCACCGTTCTTCCTGCTTGCCCGTTCACAACATTCTTTAAATTTTCGCATTCTTCACAGCATTTGGTGTTTACTACAACGGATTTCAAATTATGCGAGAAGATCTGCCTCAGACCACTACTAGCCGGGAACGAACGTGGAGGTCTTGCTGGCGCACTCCTTGGGCACGTCGAACCACTCCGGCTTGGGTTTGTCGGTCTTGAAGCTCTGCACGTAGATCGTGTAGTCCTGGTTGGTCGATTGGATCGAGTAGATGGCGATCGTGTTGGGGTCGTTGGCGGGCACGGTGGCCTCGCCGACACCACCCGACGAGCTGAAGCGCCACACGTTGAAGACCTGGTTGGCCTCGGTCACGTTGTGCGAGAACTGGGCGTACTGCAGCCAGCCCCAGAAGTCAGGCAGGTCGCCGGTCAGGTCGCGCACCTGGCACTTCGTCCTGTCCTCCACGGTGTACAGCTTGTGCTGTTGTGCAGGATCGCAGTTGTGGTTGTGGAAGCGTCACCATTACTGCTGACGATTCATGATGTGGAAGGGCTGAGGGCAGTGAGTGAGACCGGGGGCACGCGTACCAGGTCATAGCGGGCGAGCTCTAGCACGTTGAGGTGGGTGTAGCCGCCGAACATGATCCTCTTGACGCCCTTGTTGGCTGCGGGATCCGCAGCAAACAGACCTGTTGTGGAGGTGAGGGGTGAGGAGGTGAGGAGGTGTATTGGTGAAGGACGAGGTTATGAAGAAAGAGAGAGAGTGTATTGTGAAAGAGAACCGATGATTTTACAAAGATAGTTGTTGGTGGAGTCAGTTACGCGGCAATGCCTTGTAGCTGGGTAGAAGTGCCTGTTCATTCTGTGCGGTGATTTGACTCACCGCACAGCTACCCAGCTGGCATGGATGCCTGGGTAGTGGACTGATAGACGCCTTTGTTGCAAGGCGTCGTTTCGGCCTGGAATTGCCTGAGCGGCAATTCCAAACGTAACCTTTTCTGTACCTGGAGAGAAACAATGTTTCTCTCCAGGTTTCTTTACTGAGGGTACAGACGTCGACGGTGGTGACCGCCAACACGCCCCTCCAGTGGAGACGGGTGTCAGTCGTCAAGGATGACAAGTCCAAGGAGAACTTTTAGTTCTGTGTAGTGGGTGATTGGAAGAGCCTTTGTCAGAATGTCAGCAGGCATGATCTTGGTGGGGCAGTAGTGGAGAATGAGGTGACCCTGAGTGATGGTGTCGCGCAGATGGGCGAGCTTGATGTCGTAGTGCTTCATTCTCACATGGAATGAGTGGATCAGCTGAGTTGCAAGATGGAGGGCACTCTGATTGTCATTGTGCAGCTGGATGACAACATCAGTGATCTCAAGCTGACCAAGCAGACACTTGACATACAGCGCCTGTTTCATTGCTTCCAAGAGAGAGGTGAGCTCTGCCTCCATAGACAAGAGTGCCACTGTAGATTGGCTGTGTGCAGCCCACATGATGGGACCACCTGCAACAATGAACACATAGCCAGAGACTGACTTGCAGTCAATCTCATTGGCACCCCAGTCTGCATCACAGTAGCCAACAGGTACACGCAGGTTGAAGGATGTGTGCAATCCTGGATTGTTTGAGTACAGGATGGTAAGGCCTCATGTGCCATTGAGATAGTGGAGGACACATTTGATGGCTGCCCAGTGTGTTTCATCATGTGTGTCAATGTGACAACTGAGAACATTGACAGCAAAGGCAATGTCCAGACATGACACAAGGGCTAAGTAGAGGAGTGAGCCAACAGCTTGGCAGTAGGGAAGAGTGCAACAGGACGTGGGTGTGCTGTCGATCTTGCTCAGTGTGAGCCCATGCATCATTGGCGTGGCTGCAGGCTTCAAGTCGTGCATGCTGAATTTCTCCAGTATGCCCTTGATGTGTCCTTGCTGGCGTAGCTGGAGAGTGTGAGCATGACGGTCATGTAGCACTTTGACACCGAGGATCAAACTGGCAGGCCCAAGATCCTTGATTGGTATCTTGGTGGTGAGCTGTCATTTGGTCCTGTCTACATTCATGCACAGGCCAATGATGAGGCAATCATCAACATAGACGGACATGATGGTGAGAGGCTGGCTGTGTGCTGACTTGAGGATGTAGATGCATGGGTCTGCTTCAAGTGGGGTGAAGCCAAGCGTGCGCATGTGCAAATTGAATGTCTGATTCCACAGGAGAGGTGCCTGTTTGAGTCTGTACAGACTCTTCTGCAGTAGGCAGACGAAGTCTGGGTGCTTGGTGGACTCAAATCCCTCAGGTTGAGAGATGTAGACCTGCTAATTGATGTCTGCCTGGAGGAAGGCTGAGTTGACGTCAATCTGGTCTACCTTGAGGTTGAGTAGGGTGGCCAGTGCAAGGAGAAGATGTAGGTTCTCCAGGTGTATGACTGGTGTGAATGTCTCATTGTAGTCGATCCCTTGCCGTTGGGCATAGCCCTTGGCTACCCATCTGGCTTTGTACCGCTCGATGGAGCCATCAGCATGATGTTTGATCTTAAAGATCCATCTAGTGCCAACTGCCTTGCAATCGGCAGGTAGTGGCACGAGGGTGTAGGTGCTGTTGCGTAGGAGAGCATTGTGCTCTTCACTCATAGCCTGTCGCCACTGAGAGGCCTGTGTAGAGGACACAGCCTCTCTGTACGAGTTGGGCGTGGTGGCTTCCACTTGTTGCGCCAGGAGAGCTTCTTCGTAGCGCTCAGCTGGACGCCCCTTGTTCTCGCGACGAGATCGGCGAGGAGGAGGAGGCGGCGGCGGCTCTGGTGCTCGCTGGGGCGGTACTGGCCTGTGCGTGCGCTTGGCGAGGCGTTTCCCAGTTGGGATTGGAGCTGGAGGCGTTGACGATGGAGAGGAGGACTGTACGGTCGCCCCTTCGTCGTCTTCATCGTCAAAGAAGCCGTTGAAGAAGCCGACAATGGGTGACGGTGGAGCGCTCAGGTCAAGCGTCTCGTCCAGACCAGGTAAGTGCGACTCGTTGGCGTTGTTGGGGCGCAGAGGCACTGCTGGCAGAGGACGCACGATGGCGGCGGCTGGAGTGTCACGGTCATCATCGTCGTCGTCACTGGTCTCCGCACGGACCGGATCGTCTGGTGGTGCAAAGACAACGTTGCGTGACGTGGTGGAGGTGCGTGATGTTGGAACCCAGAGCCGGTACACGTCTGAGGTGCCCTGAGTCCCGAGGTAGACGACCTCGTGTGACTTGGCAGACAGCTTGTCCCGGAGATCCTCATGGAGGAAGAGGAAGCAGCGTGCACCGAACGGATGCAGGTGGCCGAGCCGAGGCGGGTGCCCATGGAGCATCTCGAGGGGCGACCTGTCCTTGTTGGCCCGAGTCGGCAGGCAGTTGTTGGTGTCAACGGCGTGCGCGACAGCTTCGGCCCAGAATGATTTGGGCAGGGTAGATCCGAGGATCATGGTGCGGGCCATCTCACCAATCGTTCGATTGAACCTCTCTGCCACACCATTGTACTGCGGTGTGTAGGCAGGGGCAGGCTCAAACTGGATACCGATGTTGCGCAGGTAGTCGCCGAACTTGTGGCCGACGTACTCTCCGCCATTGTCTGAACGGAGCACGCGCACGCGAGCGCGGTTCGGCACGACGGTGTTGTGGAACAACTTAAACATCGCAAGCACCTCGCTCTTCTTCCGAATGAAGTAGACGGTGGCATGGCGAGAGTAGTCGTCAATAAACGATACAAAGTATCGTTTACCTCGGAACGACTGCACAGGAAATGGGCCGCAGACGTCCGAGTGGATGATCTCCCATGGCCTCGACGCTCGTGGTGCAGGCCCGCGTCCAGCAGCCTTGTGGTGCTGCTTTCCTTGGATGCAGGGGATGCAGGGCCCGAGTGTGGTGCGTGCGTCAAGCTGGATGTCGGCCGAGCTGGCCGCAGCCTTGCGCAATCGATCCTCACTGGCGTGGCCGAGCTGTTGGTGCAGCTCGTCAAGAGAAAGGATTCTCTTGACCGGCGACGACGGGGAGCAAGTCTCAACCGTTGGATGGTCTGCGCGTGCGGGCCCCTTGTTGATGGGCCGGCCTGGGCGCGGTCGAGGTCGCCTGGTTGACGGTGCGTGAGATGGCTTGTCTCGAGTGAGTTGTGCACGCGGTCGAGCGACCGGCCTCGGACGGACGGTAAAGAGATCGCGTTGGGCCGTGTGGTGGGCGTGCTCATCGTGGTGTGCGTCAACACTGTGTTGACGACGCAGGCGACCGGTGTCATGGTAGAGCAGCTTGCCTGTGCCATCTGCGTGGGAGACGATGAGATCATCGTCTTCGCCCTCGCTGTCGCTGTCTTCGTCTAGCGATGGAATGTCGTCGTCATCGTCAGCCAGACGACTGTCTGTGCCGCTGAGTGTAGACTGATCGGCACGATCTGCGCAGGGTGGCGTGGCCGTGTGAGCTGCATGGT